>NW_019294633.1:5285-24858 GCF_000500325.1 Leptinotarsa decemlineata | reverse complement strand
TGTATTTTCAAAAACTACATATCACGATTTGGTCTCCACAAACTTTATTTGAAAAATATATCACATCACACAATATTTGAATTTTTAAGTTTATTATTTTCCATTGCTTCCAAATGATTCAGTTTCAAATCTTCATTTTCTATGTGCAAAATTTCGAACTAATCGTTAAGGATATGACTTTCTCCTAGAAAATGATTTGAATATGTTAAATTTGTTTTCTTATTTACATAGCTCGTATGATGTTCCTGGATTCGATTCCTAAATGTTCTGCCCGTTTGACCAATATATACCTTAGGGCACGTTCCACACTTTTATTAGTATACTTCTGATTTCTCGAATTTGGATGTTTTGTCTTTATTATTTTTAACTAACTTTCCCAATGTATTACTTGTTCTATATGCAATTTTTATATATCATTTCCTCAAAAATGAAGCTACTTTTACCGTTGGTTGTCCAAAATACGTTGAAGCTCTATAATTTTGATTATCTTTTTGATTATCTACCTCGAATCACTTTTGCTTAGACTTTCTTGGCAAGTCATTCTAATGAATGACCAACTAGATTTGAATAGATCACCATTACTGAACTTGTTTTTTTCAAAACCGAGAAACAATTATTATTGATGTAGATGTGAGGTAATGCTTCAGGTGATCATAATTGAACAGGTACCTTAGGTAGAGGTTTAGGTAATTTTTTGGTGGTAGTCTCAATTATGGTTACCTCTAGTAGGTATATAAATATTAATGTAAGAACAAGTTGAAGTATTCAAATCACTTGAGAAAGCTACTGTGCTAGCGAAACATGATGTGAAGTGATATATTTTTCAATTAAAGTTTGAGAAAATCAAATCGTGAGGTGTAGTTTTTCAAATCACTATGGACCTTCATCAAGGAACGGCCGAATCAATCAGAAAAAAACTCTGCATTTCTCATAAATAAATAAATTACTCAACTCAACTAGTACTTCTACTTGTATGAAATTCTAACTCACGTAATAATCTGAACTATCAAAAATCAGTGTTATGAACACGAAATGTTGAATGTCATAAAGATAATTCAGAAAGTAAACAGATCTTCTTGCTTCTCATTAACGTTTCTGCTGGAGTTCCTGATATTTATGATTTGCCGAATAAATAAAATTGTATTCAAGTAACACTTTTAGTGAGAATTTCACTAAACAGTTTACAAAACCGTAACACGTGTTTTGCTATACAATAGCTGCCTCAGGCGCTCATAGTATGAACACGCTCTACTATTAGTAATACTAGTTATACAGAGTGGTCCAACGAAAAGTATGCATAATCTATAATGTCCCAAGGGAGTTATGACCCTCTTTATTGATAGCGTAACTATGACGATATAAGCTTATAATATCCCGGTCAGAAATAAATGAATAAATCACTTAACTCAACTAGTACTTCTGCTTATATGAAATTCTTACTCACGTAATAATTTGAAATATCAAAAATCAGTGTTATGAACACGAAATGTTGAATGTCATAAAGATAATTCAGAAAGTAAACAGATCTACTTGCTTCTCATTAACGTTTCTGCTGGAGTTCCTAATATTTATGATTTGCCGAATAAATAAAATTGTATTCAAGTAACACTTTTAGTGAGACTTTTACTAAACAGTTTACAAAACCGTAACACGTCTTTTGCTATACAATAGCTGCCTCAGGCGCGCATAGTATGAACACGCTCTACTATTAGTGATACTAGTTATACAGAGTGGTCCAACGAAAAGTATGCACCTTGCTTTTCTCCGAGCAAAAATGCTCGGACAGGTCAATTTTGCTTTTGAGGGGGACACATTTCAATTTTGCTTTTGAGGGGGACACATTTGAGATGTATTTTTCTACCTGTGCCTTCAACCCCCTAGCGAGGGTGAGTAACAACCCTAAAATTTTGAATGGAAAGTGGGGTCGAGTGATATATCATTTGAAAGGGCATAAAATTATCTTCCCAATGATACCTAATTTATTGTATTTCACTCAAACATGTAGGTATTATGAAGAAAAACAACTACAACCCACTACTTTGGAATGTGTAATTGACTAAGTAGAATCCTACTTCAGCAAGTGCTGAAAATGTAACCCATTTGCTTCCATACAATAATACAGATTTTGTTCAAATCTATTCCTAACATTCTGTAGCATATCGGGTGTTATACTTCTGCACTCTGCTGTAATTCGTTGGCGAAGATCTTCTATGGACTCGGGCTGCGTAGCAAAACATTTATTTTTCAAGTGTCCCCAAAGGAAAAAGTCTAAAGGCGATAAATCAGGTGACCTGGCAGGCCTTTCGATGGGGCCTCTCCTTCCAATCCACCGTCCAGGAAACCGGTCATCTAAAATCTCTCTTACCGGAGCAACATAGTGAGGAGGTGCTCCATCTTGCTGGAAATGAAACCGATCATCATTATGATTTTGGTGATTTTCAATTATTTCCGTTATGAGAGGATCAATTGTATCTTCAAGCATGTTCAGGTAGACCTCACCAGTTAAATTCCCAGGAATAAAAAGTGGCCCTACGATATGACTACCTAATATGCCAGACATTGATTTTTTGAGGGTACTGGGTATAGACCTCTCGGAATAAGTGTGGGTTACTGTCATCTCAGTAACGGCAATTATGCCTATTCACAGCTCCATTCAAAAAAAATGTACTCTCATCGGAAAAGCACGTGTTGAATGATAGGTGCGGATCATCAATTAGTAGCTGGCTCAGTTTTTCACAAAATTGCAGCCTTCTATCAGGATCATCTTCATTGAGTTCCTGTACTAATTCAATTTTGTACGGATGAAATTTATAGGCTTTTAATATCCGTATTATGGACGAACGGGAGACACCTGAGGCTGCAGCAAGCTGACGGGTACTTTGAGTATGATCCAATTCAACATGTCCCAAAACAGCGACTTCCACTGCTTCATTTCTGATCGGTTTCCGTGGCTGGTGTTTCACATTACAGACAGATCCGGTATCGACAAACTTTTGGACTAACTTGGCAAAGTACGAATCATTCACATTTTTTCCGGGATGACTGTTATTAAAGAGGCGAGCAGTAAGTCTAGCACAACTATTATGTTGATAATAAAGTTTAACAATTTCAACCCGTTCAGGAATGGAATGAACCATTTTTACAGTAGAGTTGAAATAATTTCAAAAGCAACCGAACTGAATCAATGAACGTTTGCCTAAATTCTTTTTGTACACTTATCTGCTGTTGTTATTTGAACCAAAAAACGCACGAGAGGAATTGAGGAATGTAGTAGTGATGGAAATGCCGGTTTTTCCGCATTTTCGCTTGTAGATAATCTATTGTAGATAATCTATTGTATAGTAGTGAAACAGGAAATATTAGACTTGCTTACGGTTTGTTTGTCACAGAATTACTTCCAATTCAAAGAAATTTTCTACTCATCCTGTGAAGGTTTCATAATGGCAGAACTTTTCATGGGCGATTTGGAGAGAAAAATACACAGTAACCCACTGGTAAGAAGTTTCGTGTATTGGTATAGATATGTAGATGATATCCTGGTATGTTTCACAGAAACGAACACACAATTGACTAAATTTTCGAATTGGAGGGTTGGCTGTCCTTGTTTATCTTTCACTGCCTGAACCACTGTGCATGCTGTTTTCCGCGAGTGCATTGCTTGGGATGTGGGGGTTGAGCAAACCGGCCATCGGATGTCTGTTTCCACGTAGCCCTGCTGGATACGGGAATGACAGAATCACTTGTGGTTCTGTTATTCCCTAACTGAATGGTATTCCAACGATGGCTTAATCCTAAGGTGTGTGTATCCGTGCCGAGAGGATGAATGACACTGTCTCTATGGAATCTTCGAGATACCGGGCGCCCTCTCATCGTAGCATCGCCTTGTCACGGTAATGCGGGGCTCTGCCGTGATTGACCTTCTTTCCCTAGCTACTTGTATGTACAGAGTAAACTTACATTTTTTTTCTGACACCGAGTCTATAGAGGAGATGGATGTCGAGCCTACGACGCCAACTGACCTCCCTGTAAACTTAGATCAGGAGCGAGTCTACAAAGGAGATGGATGTCGAGTTTACGACTCCAACTGACCTCCCTGTAAATGTAATTCAAGAGCTAGTCTACAGAGGAGCTGGATGTCGAGTTTACGACTCCAACTGACCTCCCTGTAAATGTAATTCAGGAGCTAGTCTACAGAGGAGCTGGATGTCGAGTTTACGACTCCAACTGACCTCCCTGTAAATTTAGTTCAGGAGCTGGTCCACAGAGGAGCTGGATGTCGAGTTTACAACTCCAACTGACCTCTCCATACATTTAGTGCAGGAGATGAATGTCGATGACTGAGTCGTCTCTTCAAGAGCGGGGTACTTTATAAAACCACCTTGCACCAAATTCTTGAGCGGCGTACGGAGAATCTGTCTCAGGTGGGGGAACAAACGCCCCATGAGCAGGTTAGCAAACGTTTGCGCTCAAGTGATGATTCAACAAAACCAGAGGTGAAAAAGCCTTTCACGGCTGAATCTAAGGCATCGTCAGGTGTAGCTGACGTGCAAAAACCTTCATATGGGAAGGTTGTTGTGGGTAACAAGGTAGGAATCTTGAAATTTGACTATCCGACTACCTTACTAACAGAGCATATACTTTGTACCTGCCCCGCTGGGGACCGAATCAGGTTTTTAGAGTTCGGCAGAGNTTTTAGATCATCGCCAACGATATTTCGAATCTAAGTATTCTCATGTGCATCAACACGAAATTAATCTCCGAACTGAAGTGACTAACAAGCGGCATGTCTTGGTCCTCTGGAATGCGAGAAATCATAGAAAAGCGCTTATTATGATAATATCTGTACAGGCAATGAACTCGACACTAATACAAACAGATATACCCACGCCTTATTAAGGATCCCTTCGAGATACCCTTCGGTATGTGGCCTAAGTAACTTGATCCATTTCTTTTTCATATTTGGAATTTTAATTAGACTCGACATCGAAGTCGTTGAATGTGGAGTGAGACTCTTGTTTCGGTGGGAAATTTATCATGACAATTTGTCTCTTCGCTTGTAGCACTTAACAGAATGTTTTAACAGGATTGATTGTTTCAATATTCCAGAAGAACGATTTGTATTGAACCACAAAATAAATACAGTGTGTCAATTTGTAAATACCACCCTTTATATTTCGGGCCCAGCAGAAATTATAAGAATATGCAAAAACACATTGTATTGAACCGCAAAATAAATACAGTGTGTCAATTTGTGAATACCACCCTCTATATTTCGAGCCCAGCAGAAAATATAAGAATATGCAAAAACACATGAAACTTATTTTTGGGGTGGTCATTTTGTAGGCTAGTTTTCTATAGTATTGCATTAAACCTCTAGAGAGGCGGGCACAGTCTCTAAAATTTTTAATAGAAAAGGGTGTTGAGTAATACCTTATTTTGAAAATCGTTCAGCTATCTCTTCAGAAATACAACATACTTGTTGACCTTTGTTTTAGCAGTTCACGAGGTATCTGGTGGAAATTGTAAACAAGTTTAGGTGTCCAAACCACCTTGCAGTATTATTTCAATTAACAACAACTCAGCACATTGAGAATAACAAAGATAAAAGTTCAGTTTCAGAAAAATCAGGAGTGAATAAATTATCATGTTGGTCATATCCGATCTTTTATTTATAAGTCAAACTGGAAGAACGTTCAAAGCTCGCATAAAGGAACACAGAAATAGTTTCCAGAATGGAAAAATAAACTCCACATATGCCACTCACAGAGGGACATAAGTTCAACCATGAATTCAAGACCCTCCATTTCCATAAGAAAGGTTTAAAACTTAATCTGTTCATTTCCAGGTGAGAAAAGTTAAATATAATTAGGGTACTTTCCAAAATTTGATTTATTCATATAGATATTGAATTTATACCTGACCTTTTCAGGTAGATTCATTCATTAGAAAGTAGGCATACAAATAGGTAACTTGTTAGAGTATAAAAAAGTTGTAATTTAGAAATAATTTATTATTTTACGCTTGAGAATACTATTTGTATAGCGAAACAGGTGTCGCTATAAAGGGTTTTTGTAAAACCCTTTATTTTCACTATAAAGGGTTTCACAAAACCCCTTTATAGTGAAAATCATATAATTAACTGTATAAATGTGTTTTTTTCATTTGCAGCAAATATAGTGGTTTAATTAGTAAATTAGAAAATGATAGCAACAATCAGAATGGTGTGAAATATAATTGTCAATTCAGAGTGTTTTTCTTGGTATTTTTTAGTTAAGTTCTGCAATTTTTGTCGACTTTCTTCAGAAGTTCCATGAAGTTTCGGTTTCTGAGGCCACTTTATAGAACAAAACTACATGAAAATTATGAAATGAAATCCAAATTTTGCAATCGCAATTCACCACAGTCTCTAGAAGGCTGCCACTGATGTTTTAGATCATCGCCAACGATATTTCGAATCTAAGTATTCTCATGTGCATCAACACGAAATTAATCTCCGAACTGAAGTGACTAACAAGCGGCATGTCTTGGTCCTCTGGAATGCGAGAAATCATAGAAAAGCGCTTATTATGATAATATCTGTACAGGCAATGAACTCGACACTAATACAAACAGATATACCCACGCCTTATTAAGGATCCCTTCGAGATACCCTTCGGTATGTGGCCTAAGTAACTTGATCCATTTCTTTTTCATATTTGGAATTTTAATTAGACTCGACATCGAAGTCGTTGAATGTGGAGTGAGACTCTTGTTTCGGTGGGAAATTTATCATGACAATTTGTCTCTTCGCTTGTAGCACTTAACAGAATGTTTTAACAGGATTGGTTGTTTCAATATTCCAGAAGAACGATTTGTATTGAACCGCAAAATAAATACAGTGTGTCAATTTGTAAATACCACCCTTTATATTTCGGGCCCAGCAGAAATTATAAGAATATGCAAAAACACATGAAACTTATTTTTGGGGTGGTCATTTTGTAGGCTAGTTTTCTATAGAATTGCATTAAACCTCTAGAGAGGCGGGCACAGTCTCTAAAATTTTTAATAGAAAAGTATTCGACTTAGAAAACCTGGATTTCTTTTTATTTTACCGCGTAACCAATTAGAAAAAGCTAGTCTTACAGGCAAATCTCTGGGCAATAGAGCTTGCACACTGTGACATAATAATATTCAGTTCTTCAGCTATTTTCCGAGTACTGGTATGAGGATTTACTTCAAACTCATTTGAAACAGCTTCTTCAATTTGAACTGTTCGTACCGTTGCAGGCCTCCCAATGACAACCGTCGATCTTTTAAATCTGCCTGTTTCAGAATGTCGTGCATGGAGACGTTCAAAAGTTCTTCTATTAGGCACTACACGCTGAGGAAATCTTTCATGGTGAATGCGTCTTGCAGCATTCGAGTTTTCGTGAGCCATTCCATAACAGAAATGCATATCTGCCATTTCACTGTTAGTAAATTGAACTATGTTTAACAAAAATGGTTCGAAAAATAACCACTGAACACACTTTCTATAACAAAAGCTTATAAAGTTGACAACAACTGTCAAGTTGTTTATCAAATGCTGCAATCGTTTTCCAAGGCAATCCTTGATTATTTATGGTATTTTCAGAAGAGTGCGAAATTCAATGATGCGGCGGCTAGACGGTTGTATTGAAGCCAAATTAGTCCATTTCCAACACTTATAATTTAGTGCAATTCGTTAGTCTAGATATTAATGTTATTTAATATTTGTTGTTATTGTTACATAATCAGTAATGAAAAATTGAAAAAGTAATAATTTCCAAAAGAAACATTTAATTCCACATATTATTCCTTGTGAGGTCCAGGGATATGCAATTAGGTCGACTTTCTTTTCTTAAAAACTAAGCAAGATACGAAAAAAATTCAGGAGAAAAAAAAGTTGTATTTCTAATTGTTTGATCTGAAAGAATGATGAAAAATGCACAAAAGTCAGTGGCGTACATTTTTAAGTCAAAAATATTCGTTCATTTCCCGCTCGAGACGCCACTGGACTCAATGAATTGAATCACGTTCAGGGTAACTTAGCTCCTTAGTGTTATAAATACCATTGCCAAATTACAACAAAATTAGGTGAAAGATATTTAAGATATTTACGAATAACTTTTTTTTATTTCTATTTCAACACCCTGTATCTTGAGAACGAAGGATTTGCGGACCCATGTTCATATGAACATTTCGTCTTGAAATTATCTAAAGAATCGTCTGTTGAATTTATGGTACATACCTAATTACCACCCTGTATAGTATACTAGTAGGTATTGGTCGATTGGTTCACCATCGTTATTCATAATATGATTATGTTTACTCATTTCTACACTCTCATAGGCATCTGTATGCCTGTTGTTGTTAACTTGTCTAACTAAGCCTAATGAACTGAAGTCTGTGGAATGGATTTGTTGCAAAATATTATCGGTGACTGCTGATTTTTCAGGTCTTCCATAATTTAAGTGTGCCAAGTGTTCCTTCCTTATATCTTATTTCAATAGATCTGTTTGTCTGTCCATAATATATTGCATTGCAGTCTTCGACTTTGTCTTTTGGACTTCCTAAAAGGCTCTGTAGTGTATGAGTTCTAAAAAAAAACATTCCATAGAATTCAGTTCATTAAGATTAGACTCAACTAACTAGTTAACAACAACAGGCATCTAGAATCCTATGAGAGTGTAAAAATAGCATATTATGAATAATGATGGTGGACCAACCCCTAATAGTATACTATATGTATAGTTTGTTGAAATAATATTTCAAATATTGGATTTTCATAAGAAGATAGTCTAAAATTAATTTAAGACTAGTAGATAAGGCAATATTGTGAAATTAATTTTATATAGCTTGTTGAAATAATATTTCAATTATTAGATTTACCCGACTATTACATAAGGACAGGATTTAAGACTAGTAGATAAGGCAATATTGTGAAATTGATGGTATAAATAAGGAAAACTTTGTAAACAGGATTAATTTGATATTCCTCTTGAAGATGATCACTTGGTGATCGAAACACGTGTCGAGGTGTTAAAATAACTGTGTAGTAATATTTAGACCTCGTTAGTCCTTAGCTCGCACAAGTTTCTCAACTTCTGAGAGTTGTCGTTCGTATGGGGGCGGCAGCTGATTAACGGAAAAACAGATTTTAAACAGATTATTTATCATTCACGAGACCAATTCTGGTCACCAAAATGAAGTTATCTATTGTAAAATGCGAATTAGATGTTTTGCGTTTATTAAATGATTTTCAATAATGACGAGACAGAATCCGGCTGGGTTGGAGCAATTGGTTGTTCCACTCGTCCAACTCCTGCTATGAATCGCATGTTGAAAGGTAAGACCTCAGTAATCCTCAAATCGTACAGGTTTCCACTTCTGAGGGTTGGCATTCACAGGGAAGCAAAAGCTGGTTGAAGGAAAAACAAATTTCAATTTTCTACATATTGGTGGTTACAATTCAGCAAAGACCTGAAATCATTCTCATTTATGGGGACTTTGTGAAAATTAGTAGGTAATTTTAGTGAAACTGTTTCCGTTGCTAACAAAAAAAGAAATGATCGGCGTGTTTCGGATGAAGCAGCGCAAATAGAAGTGTTAGACACTTTCACTACAGATCCATCCACAGCACTTCGCATTGTGGCACGTCATGTAGGAAACGACTCAAGTTAAATACATTTCACACGCATAAAATGAAAACAGCTTCATGACGTATTTTATAAATGAACACTAAAATGTTTTGCACAATAATGAGGGTACGTTTGTTGCTATAATGGGCATGTTAACAAGTTGTTAACGAATTGTCGCTATTGGAGTAATGCAAATCCGCTTTTTTTAGAAAAGGTCATACACAGTATCCGGAGGAAGTAAATCTTCGGTCTGGTATTCTTGAAAATACTATTATTGGACGTTTATTCATTGAGGATTATCTAACTGGTCAGCTTTACTCAAATCTGTACTACAATCTGCTTGAAGAAATAATATACCTTTTAACAATAACTAGTTTGGAAAATCGAATTGATGTGACTGACATGATTTTTCAAAACGATTTTTTTTCACAATCAATTCCTATACACTACTTTTCTCGACAGCTTTCTTGGCAGATGAATTGGTTGAAAATGAGCTATATAATGACCATCACGATCACCTGACCTAGCGCCTCTAGATTTCTTCCTATGTGGGCATCTACAATTGACTGTTCATAAATCAGAGACTCGATTGGGAGATTTGAAGGAAACTCCACGCAGACAGAAGTTTTCAGAATGTTAGAGAAGGCTTTTAGAGTAGACTTTTTCACTGTTCAGAAAAAAATGGACACCTTTTCAAACATTCAATCAAATGAATAACTTTTTATTGATTTAAATATTTTTCATTGCAAAACACATGTTTCGCTATACAAGATGTTGTGTCCGGCCCTGCTAGATGGTCGATGTGATGTAATTGAAAACTTGCCTACAGAATGTCCCCCTTGAAAATATCAGACCTGTTTCTGAATACTTTTAGATTTTGTTTAGGGGCCATAATATAAGGTGGTACCTTTTCAAATTGACATTTTGTATAAAGAAATAAACATATGTTTCTGATATTAACTTATGTTACCGTGAGGCACGTTTAAGTATGGACCCAGTATTCCATACTTAAGTATCCTCATGCCCATAATACTGTATGCCTGCACTGCCTGAGGCCAGTACGCACAGACATACAGGAAGCAGATACAGTCGTTTATGAACGCGAGCGTAAGGGCCGCCGTAAACGCGCCGTACTATATCCCAAATAGATATATACACACATCGGAAAAGTCTAGGGATATTTTTATAACATACTAAATATCATAAAAATAAATGCATGAGGTCGTTTAATTTCGATTAAATTGGTACACTCGACCACCCTGTAGATTTCTATGGGTTGAACAAAGCCTGCAAAAACGGTAACTAATCTTTTATCAAGTTTTNACGACCGCCCCCACGAGTCGCCGTCAGACGCCGTCAGAGGAACGTCCGACGTTAATAGCAATAGCCGCCGGTTAGTTTTTGGGGGCCCCCATGCAAAAATTCAGTTAGGAATAGTTAGACAATATACTTTTTACCGATCGCGAAAGAATAGCACCTAAAGGCTGACTTTCGACCAAATGAGGTCAGATGTCAATCTTGCTGAAGTGCCCATCAGTGAGTTGAGGACCGCTTGGAGAGCGGGGGTGGATGAAGTGGGGTAGTAGGTTCTCCTCGCTAAATAGCTGGGGGGGGAAGCTTCTACTTCAGGGCACTCAACCCGGGAGGGGGCATGGGGGGGTCCATACTTGAGAAGAAGTGTTAGCCGCCTCTTTTGACGTTGTTTGTCGCAAGACACTATTTTAATGGCTCGTTAGCGGCGTCCTCAAGGAGCATAACAGGTAGAAGTATCTCAGTGACTTTGTGGATGAATTGCAGTTTCACTTGCTTGAGACGAATATGTTGCTTTCTTTGAGATACCGAAATTTTTGCATTGTTGAAATTCTTTCACTTTCAGACAATACCGAATGTACTATAGAACCTAACTCTGCTGTGACACTTTGAATGAATCTGTAAATCAAGTGAAACTCTTTCAAGGAACAGATTTTAGAGACTGAAATGAAAAATGAATTACCACACTTTACCGATTCACATAACATCATAATAAAACAATCCTCCAATCAAAACTCTTCCTGATCTATTAGTTGTGATATTCACAACTAATAGATCATCGAATAGAAACGTTAATCTAAATTTCAGTGAAATCGAAAAGAATACGCGACGTATTGGTTAAGCATCTAGTCGCGTTAAGTAGGTCGCCTATTGTTGACAAATACGAGTTTAGTCATTGAAGTATTCTTTTCATATATTCGAACATGGTACTTTCAAACAAATGTTCTTGCTGCTTTTCCTCGTCAATTTTTTTTGAGGTTTTGTGGTATTAATTCAACACGTTAATAATAACGACAGTAGATTTCACCGTTGTGCACCTAAAAATAAACAAATCACAGATAATCCATGTCGAAATTTCAAATTAAACCCATAACAACGGAACATTAATTTTCGTCTTCGTGTTCGACAGCTCATTAACCTCGGCAGTTTCATTCGATGAGTTAATCAGAAAGTGTTTCATAAATATGAAATATCACCCGTCGTGTGATGGTCTTGCATAATTAGGTGTTAGATTTACTCTTGTTCATTTATCTTTCCCGAAATAATGAACAATTTCAAACAAGATCATAAAGGATAGCTCAATCAAATTTGATACCGTTTCAATATTTCTATTTAATTTTCAGATGTGAGTGAAAATATGAATTTTATTCCAAATGGTACTCCTATTTCCTGTACTAGGTCTGTTCAAAAAATGAAGTGAATTTTAANATGTACTTCAATTGTAAAATTTTGAAAATTTTTTGAATAAACATCATTATTATTATTATTATATGTCGATCTATCATGACACCAAGGTATTTCACCGATGTTGCTGAAGAGATTTGTTTATTCAAGGCTATTTTAAGGGGACCTAAGTTCGGTAACCCACTAATATAAGATGTAAATTGTAAGTACCAAGTTTTTTTGGTAATTAACAGTTAATTCATTGAATTGAAACCATTTCGAAATATCTGAAAAATTATCTTCAATGGATTGTTTCATATTTTGCCAAGTTGAAGAAGTGTCCAAAATGGCAGTATCATCGGAGAAACTGATAGTTTGACCAGTCATATTTAAAGAAAACAGACTATTCATATAGATAGGCAAAAGAAGTAGCCTCAGCACAGTGCCTTGAGGAACACCATAGCTCACAGTTCTGGAAACACTCAGGACACTATTAGTTCCAAAACTCTGTTCAAGATCTGATGAATAACTGGACAAAAGGTCGTATGTATTCCCACGGATTCCATAATCATTCAGCTTTCGTAAAAGGGTTTTGTGACATACAGTGGCAAAAGGCCTGTAGAGGTCTGTAGATATTCCAGGCATGGGTTGATCTGCTTCCTCTAAGACCATATTGAAATTCCGACAAAATGTTAAATTTCTTCAAATACCTAGTAAGTCTAATTTTTATTAATCATTCCAAAATATAAGAAATACACATCCATTATACTTTTCCTAGAATACTTCAGATCACAACATTATTTTTCAATAAATAGATGTCTTTTCACTAAGTGCATAGTTTTTTTTTCATTGTGCTCCATAGTGTATTTCTAATTTCTACAGTTCCTATCTATTGACAATAATATACTAGGGAGTTTCTTTTTCATGAACAGTTAATCGAGAAAAACTTCAAGACATTGTTTTCATAAAAAATATAGTTTCAGCTTAACTACTGTATGAATCCAAAAATAGAAAGAAAGCGAGTGTGCTTTAGACCGCACGACTGAAGTAAAACTTCTTTAGCTCCATCTATATGTATATTTCGCAGAGGTGCATATGACATGCTCCAGGTTCAGGTGAAAACACCTTACCCCTTGCCTCTCACCTATGATTTTGTGGCAGATGCCCAACGAAAAAAAAACAACAACTAATTGTATACAAAGTTGAATCAGTACAACGTCGTTTCCTAAAACTTCTCTCCTATAGATCAGACAATATCTATCCACCAATTGGATTTCCCCATGATGCATTGTTAGCTAGACATACTATGAATAGCCTGAGTTGCCATCGTGATTGTCACTCCACAGTGATAACTTGAATCTCAGACTTTTAGGGGAAAACCTCATACTCCAGGATTTGGTGTCCTACTTGGGGGTCACCTTCACGAGGACCCTCAACTGGGAGACCGACCTGAGAGAGAGAGTCCGGAAGAGAGCCAACGTGCTCAAGGCTCTGGGAGGCAAGCTCGGGAGATGCGACAGTGAAACTCTCCTTCATACGTATAAATATTTCATAAGACCAGTCCTAGACTACAAAGCGATGATATACTGTACCCTTTCCCCGAGACTATCCCACCGAATCCTCACAACCGAGAAAAGAATCCTTCGGAATATACATAACCTCCCCTATCGAACCCATCCCTAAACCTATACAACTTAACCAATACTACACCTATCAACCAACGATTTCAGGAACTTCAAGGACGATATGCGACCAGAACGATGAGCAGCAACAACACCGATGCCATCAACACGCTCACAACGCCTTGGATTTCCCGTGGAGGATCCAGAAGGATACCCAGGAAAAAGCTCCAGTTTCCCCCAGCCAGACTTCTGGGAGCAATGGAAGACCCGCCGGAGCCGATCCAAGATATCCTAAAGGAATTCCCACTGAGAATCAGATAGCGGACAGCGGATAGCAGCGTCTTGGAAAAACCCGAAATCTGAAGAGTTTCACCCCCTACAGCCCCGGCCAAAAAACCCGTACCCAAAAAGTACCAACACCACGACCTCTGCAATGGACCCGGACCACCCTACGGATCAACGGAATAAACCATATGAACAAGCGGAGCACAAAAACAACACAACACAGACTCCAACACACAACAAAACACACACACATACAACATACTTACCCTGTAGAGGAATTAGCCTATAGCAGGGCCCCACACAAACATACCGAACAAATGAAGTGTAATTAACCAAAAAATTTTGAATAAACGATTTTCATTCATTCATTCACTCCACAGTTTTTCTTTTTGAACTGATTAATAATGTAATTATTGACCCATATATTCTGCAAAAACTTAATTTCAATGTACCTAGACCAACCTCTAGAGTGGTTAATCCTTTTTATCTGCCAACACCACGTACAAATATTCTGAAACGTTCACTTCTGCATAACATGTGTGTCTAATGCAATTCGGCAAGTTATCAGCTCGACATTTTTTACTGTTCCATCTCTGAGATTGGGTCTTTTTACTTCAGCTAATTCTATATGTAATGTTTTTATCTTATAACGTATTGTAATTGTATTGTATTGTGATTTGACTTATATCCCTGTAGTTATTAGGTGTAACATATAGAACAGTGTAGGTATAAATAAATAAATTTGGATTTCAGAGCTTCAGGTTAGGTTAAGTTCGGCGAAGAAGAGGAAAATGAAGTTTATATTACCAAATGGCCATTTTGAAAAGAAATTCTACCTGTCTGAACATTTTGCTGAAATGTTCTATCAACGATTCTAGACAATATACCCGATACTTTTAGGCAGCACTGTATATTACATATTCAAACACAGAAGTAGTAAACATAAGATTTTATCTTCTATTTATTCCTGTCCCAGTCAGTACTTCAACGGAAGTTGGTGATTACTCTGATACAAAATACTGCGGAAATTTGAAGAATTCGCACGAAATGAACCGTTGAGAAAAATAAGTATAGACCAGTGGTCAGGTCAGTTTTGAGTATGTTGGATTCAAATGTTTAGTTTGCTATAAAGAGTGGTTGTTTGATAAGGACTGTTTCTTCCTCATCCAAAAGATTTCTGATGAGTTGAAAACGAGTCCCTACACACAAAGTGTGATTTATTTTCTTCATCTCAGGTGGGTGACGAATTTATTTGGGAATTTTTTATTGTTGGATGAATTTAATATTCTAATACCCTACCTAATACCTATTGAACTAGCAGCCTAGGGAATTTTTATCCTTCCTCCATACAGAAATGATAAAACTAGAATCTAAAAATCAAACTCATCAATTTAAATCTGTCAGGGAAAGAGCTTTTTCGGAAGCACATCATACTTGTTCGTGATGCAAATGAATTTTGATGAAAAAACCAACGCAAAATCTTCAACTCTTGCAATTTTTTCCGACTATGAATATGAGTTGAGTGATATCACTTTGAAAAGATATTTCGTTTTCTTTTCTTTGCTACTTTGTTTTCGTAAATCAATCCCCTTGTTTAGAGAGTTTGGAGCTCTGAAATGCCAATAAGTCGTTTCCTGAAAAATGCAATAATTTAACAGATTTTCCTTGAAAACTAACATTACAATCGAGTAAATACTGGAAATGTTGTAGTATTTTTTTAAGAAAAAACACAAGCACTACAGGAAAATCTCCAAGGCGCTCTTAGAGCGGTGCCTGTGCAAAAGTAGTGATTCACATTGGATTTGAATCGCTGGAGAATGAATCCATTTGGAAAAGCGTTCCCAGAAAGTTTATTCCACATAAACGCCGTTCTCCAAAAGAAAGAGTACAAACAGTGACGTTCGAGGTGTAATGAGTTGAACCTCAAAACGATGAGCAGCCAATGTCCATCGTGTATTTTTGATATGTACCACTCTGGGTGAAATCTTGGTGGATTTGTGCCAAGTCACTTGAACACTTCCCGTGAAAGTATCTATAGGAGACAAATCTCCAACCTTTCTTCGATGCCCAAGGCTATCAAGGTTGCACGTGATGTTCGCGTCTCCAATCAGACGGGTGGTTCTTTCCTGAATGGAATCCAGCAGCTTCAGGGTATGTTTGGAGGCAGAGCTCCATACATGAGAACAATACTCCAAAGAAAGTCTGATCTCAGCTTTAGAAAGAATCAAAACTTGCTGAGGTGTGTGCAGTTTTCTATGCAGTGTTCCAAGCTTAGCAATTTCAGCGACATGATTGTGCTAAGACATTATCGAAGTAAAAAGCGGAATTGTCTTTAAATTGTTCTTCATGTATATCGTCAGAACACAAATAATGGCTCCACTTTTTTTTATAATTCATATGAATGATTTACCAAATATTTCCACCTCAAATATAAAGTGATGACACCACACATTTGGCAACAGTATAACCGTGAAGACAAGTACCCCATTGCGATCCTTGAGGAAGTTATAGAACGAGCCAAAATCTGGTTCTTAGTAAGCAAGCTTGTAATTGATGGAAGAAAAACAAAATCTTACATTTTCGAAACTACATATATTCACAGTTTCAGGCACGAAGCGTGTGGCAGCGAAATTCGTTCCAAAATTGCAAAATTTTGACTAAAAAACATCGCATGAGCATCGCTCAGAAATTGTTGAATGAGGTCAACGGCAATCCAGATTTGCCCAAAAGAATCATAACTAGTGACGAATCATGGGTATATATCATTCGCATTCCTTTTACAACATTATCACATTCTAATGCGAAACAAGTGCAACAACATATACCGTTCATTAGCTTCATCCATGTGTTTCGTAAGATAACACTTTTGAATCACTATTTAATAGAGTTACTTATTATTATTACTTACATAAATAAGGAGGAACTTCATAATCACTCTGATTATTATTATTATTTTATATACTATGTATTTATTTATTCATATTTGCTATTGTTTAGTACTTGTATATGTATGTTATTGTTATCCATATTTTTAGGTATTGTATGGCGAAACAAGTGCAATAGCACTTATCGCTCATCGGCTTTATTCACTTTATTTNTACTATTCATTCTCTCCGTAGTCCCCTCATCGTCCTCTTTTGAGATGGACATCCCGAATTTCATACCGATAACATGCGTGTACTCTTCCACACCCATGTGTGCATGGAGATCCTTCTCTCCAGAGGCATAAAGTTCAAGATCATCCATATAAAACAAATGGGTTACCTTGTGCCTCCGGTTTCTGGTGGTACCACAGTTATACCCTCGAGTATTTCTGAGCGCAATAGGTAATGGCAATAGTGAGATGCAGAAGAGAAGGGGACTGAGGGAATCACCCTGAAATACACCACTTCTGAAAGTGACTCACCCTGTTTGGACTCTTGCTTGAC
This sequence comes from Leptinotarsa decemlineata, assembly GCF_000500325.1. NCBI lineage: Eukaryota > Metazoa > Arthropoda > Insecta > Coleoptera > Chrysomelidae > Leptinotarsa > Leptinotarsa decemlineata. Next base: position 7,191 of record NW_019294633.1, on the reverse strand, counting down.
CAGATGTTATCGTGAAGCGAGTTCGCCAAAGTGGTATCAGTTGTTCAATGCATCTCACTATGTTGTCGGGTACCGCAAGGCATCTGAGCAAATGCAAGATGAGCTCATGCTGAAATTGTATCAAATGCCTTACGGTAATCAATCCAGACCATAGAGAGGTTACGCTTATATTGTATCGAGTCCTGCGTTATACATTTATCGATGAGAAGGTTCTCTTTACATCTAGCGACTCCTCTCTTCGACCCTCTCTGCTCATATATCCGTTCGAACACTCGGTCAACTGCGGTGAGTATTCGTATGTATAAGATGCTTGTAAACAACTTATAACACGAATTCAAGTATGTTATCGGTCTGTAATTCTTAGGAATCGACAAATCTCCGCTTTTGGGGATAAAAACGGTCCGCTGCTCGACAAACCAATCCGGAATCGGCTGCTCTCCGTCCAGCTATGAATTGAAAACTCTGGCCAGATGGCGGTGGGTACCTACTTGGTAGTTTTTTCCACCAATAAGTGTTCAGCCCATCTGGGCCTGGTGCAGCAGAGTTCTTGGAACCCACAAGGGCTCTTCGAACGTCATCCGGGGTTATCGGATTGCGCAGTTCATTGAGCTCAGGCTGTCGAAGCTCTCTGTTGAAAGCTTCGAACTGCGCTAGGGCTGGAGTGTCTAAGTTGAGTGGCTGCGGATGTTCATAGATATCCTTCCAGAAGGATATCAGAAGCTTGGAACATTGTTCCGAACCAGAAAACTGTACACACCTCAGCCACTTTTGATGATTTTTAAAGCTCAGATCAGACCTTCTTTGGAGTATTGTTCTCATGTATGGAGCTCTGCTTCTAAGCATACCCTGAAGCTGCAGAAAAGAGCCACCCGCCTGATTGGAAGGGCGAACATCACTTGGAACCTTGATAGTCTGGAACATAGAAGAAAGGATGGGGATTTGTCTAACTTCTATAGATACTTTCACGGAAAGTGTTCAAGTGACTTGGCACATTTGATTCTACCAAGAGTGGTATATATTAGAAATAAACGACGGATTGTGGCTGCTCATCGTTTGGAGGTTCAAATCAGTACACCTTGAACTTCACTGTTCAATAACTCTTTCATTTGGAGAACTGCGTTTATGTGAAATAAACTTCCTGAGAACGTTTTCCCAAATAGATTTAATCTCCAGCGATTCAAATCCAATGTGAATCGCTACTTTCGCACAGGCACCGCTCTGAGAGCGCCTCAAGGATTTTCCTGAAGTGCTTGTATTTTGTCCTTAAAAAAACTGGCTGCGATATTCTGAAAAACGATTGGCGATGACATTTGACTACTGCAAGGGTCATGCAACTAATTATATACCATTCATAATGGGCCATACATAATGGACCATAATGAGATAGATCCCTGTTGTAGTTTAAATGAGAGGGGATATTAGAGCAATTCTTACAATATGACCTAAAAGAATCTTCAACCGTTTCAACAATGCTCCATGAAAACCTGAAGACGATATTTTGGTAATGATCAAATCATGGCTGACTCTATCAAAGGCTTTGAAAAAGTCCCTATATGAAGAGTCAACCTTCAATTCGCTCTCCAAAGCAGTCATAATAAAATTTCCATAACCAGGTATAACTATAAAATCTGTAAAAAAGTATTGTTGAATGAAGATTGTTCAAAGAAGGTTCTAGAATCTGTAGTCCGGTCAAATTAGACTATAAAATAAGAGTGGAGGTACATAAATTTACAACAAGCTGCAAATGCGTGTAATCGTTCAAAACATAGTTAAAAACAATATTTTGAAATTCCGAATGATTGCGAAGCCTGGAAAAAAAATTATTTGAGGCGAAAGGTCAAAAATCTTGAAAAAAATTGTTTTTTTGCGATTTTCAGGAAAACGGTAAGTTTTATCATAAAATAAC
>NW_019294632.1:0-17646 GCF_000500325.1 Leptinotarsa decemlineata | reverse complement strand
GAGGCCCTTTTTGAGGCTTTGGCCATTATTCTCAAAATATACTTCTGCGCAACGAATACATTTGATATCGAAGTCGAGTTACCCCACATACATATGCCATTTCTCAGTCTGGAAGCTACTTGAGCATGGTATAGTGCCAAAAGTTGCTGATCTGTCAAGATATCTGTTAGGTTTCTAAAGAGATAACCTAATGAGTTAATTTAACTCGTTAAATTCGAACAGTGTTGTTTCCATAACAAACATGTATCAATGGTAGTTCCCAAAAATTTGTCTCTTCTTTTCCCAGAATTGACACGTTTTTAATTTGAAATTGAATAGGCAAGCAATATTTTTGTCGATTGTGAAATCTAACCAATTGTGTTTTGTTTGCATTGAGATAGAGAGAATTAGCTCCGCACCAGTTCATAACAGATTGCAGAGTATATTTACATTTGTCTAAAAGTGAATTTTTATCCATGTCAGATACTATTAAAGACGTATCGTCGGCATACATTGTTGAAGAAGTATTCCTAATATGTGATTCCAAATCATTTGTATATAAAAGGAACAATATAGGCCCTAATACCGATCCTTGCGGAACACCCATTGAAATAATTAACAAACTTGAATTACATTTATCATAAGTACTCGTACTGTGGTTACTAATTGTAACATATTGTTGCCTATTTTCTGAAAATGATGAAATCCAGTAATGTGCTACGCCACGAATGCCATGTGTATCGTGGCACAGTGTATCGAAAAAAGAAATTACTACAGTATTGGTAGATCTATCAACTCGAAAACCGTGTTGATGATCTGTCAAGAGTTTGAACCTATTTAAGAAATCCAAAAGTCTATCAAGATATGCGTGTTCAAAAAATTTTGTAAAACCCGATGTGATGGTGACTGGTCTATAATTTTCTAATTCATATCTTTCCATTTTCTTATGAATGGGAATTACCCTTCCAACTTTGAGAGACTTCGGAAATGACCCAGTGAAAAATGATAAGTTAACTAAAAATATGAATGGTTCTATAATTGCAGGAAGGCATTTCTTGAGTAGAATTAATGGGACTTCGTCATATCCAGATGAATACTTATTCTTAAGTTTATTGCTTGAGAGGCAGAGAAGTTCCCCCAGTATGAAAAGTTTAAGAAAACATTAATTTTTATTCTTATTCATATCGAATTTTAAATCGCTTACTAATTGTCTTGGTGAGTTGACAAGGAAATTATTAAATAAATTCGCAACGATCTTAGCATTATCGTGTATGATGCCATTATGCATTATTCGAACACTTTCGTTTTTCTTCTTTTTGTTGAAAATTTCATTGATAACATTCCAAGCCGCTTTATGATGACCAGAGGCATTTAAAATTTTATGCTGATAATGTTTTTTTTAGTACATTTAATTAATTCAATGTGTTTTTTTCTTAGCCTTTCTAAAAACATCGTCAAAGGCACCGGGAAAGATTTTATGTAACAAATGCAGGTTTTTCAACTCCTTACTTAACAATTTCAGTTCCTTGTTAACCCAATTTTTAAAATTTTCAACTCTTTTGTTCCAGCCTTTTTTCCATGGAAAAAATTCGTCAAAGTAGTTAAAGAAAATATTACAAAATTTATTGAAAGCATTATCGACAGATGCTGTTTCAGAGACATCTGCCCAGCTTTCGTTTCGTAGCATGTCACAGAAAGTCTCTACTGCCTGTGCCGAAAAAACTCGTTATATTCTTGAGTTTTTATCTGATTTTTCACGGCGGTTTTGAAAGGAATCGTTCAAATCGGCCCGTATGTGCTAGGCAGACCGTTAGTCATGAAGTAGATTTTGAATATCAGTAGTGTGCGTATTCAGTGTATATAAAATGAGTGATTTGAGGCAAAGCAGTGAACAATTCATGACGGAATTTATTGAAATATACAGAAACTTTCCATGTCTCTGAAAAGTCAAATCGAGCGAGTATGCTGACAGAGATAATTAGAATAAGGCGTACGAAGAGATGTTAACCAAGCTAACGGAAATTGATTCATCGGCAACAATAGAAATAGTGAAAAAGAAAATTTCAAATCTTCGTAGCTTCTTCCGATAGCGATAAATCTCAAAGTGGCTATCAGACGTTCATGGGGGGTTATAGTTTGTCTCATGAGAGTGTCCTCTTTCTTGATTGAAGGCGTTACTAACCTAAGTAGTTCTAGGTACATGTCTTCATCCATTCTCAGATAATTAAACCAATCACCTTGTTCTAACCGCAATTCCTCCAATAAGTTACCGTGAGAGAATTGTTTCTTTTTTAGAAACCACCCTTTTGCTCATTTGAAGAGTTTTCTCTTAGCATATTCAACTTTTATTGTTAGAACCGCAGCTAACGCCAATGTCGTCTCCATGACAATGACAATACTGAAGGAAAACTGAACCGAGAAGTGTGTGGGCGCCACCACGGTTCGTGATTGCCTGAATAGTTTTACACGTCGGGTAATCCTGTCGAAAAAGAATGACGTCTGTGGGGGCCTTTAAAGTAACATTTCCAACAGACAATTAATCAGTTCGCAGTTAGGGAACACGCGAAGTGTTATTGAGGGTCTTTTGTTTCACCAAATACATTCGTTGTGTGTGAATCTGGTCCTCTCGCGATTATTTCTGAGAAAACAATTGTAGCAAGATTCAATTTTTCGTGATGAAAATCATTAAACCCAAAAAACGCTTGCAATTCATTGAACAAATGCGAAGTAGCGCCACTGTCTAGGTACCATTTCTGTCTATAATCGGGTAAACCAATTTGAATGGCGTCTGAAGTATATAAACTAACATTTTCAGCACTCTTGGCTGAATGTTGTCCATTTTTATCTCTTTTACATTCCGAAAATTCATATCCCATTTTTTTGCACCTGTGGCATCGCTAGTCAAACGTATCGTTATAATCCACATTCGAATTGTAACTCGTTTTAGGATTTTTAGGAACTGACTTTTTCTGATGTCTCCACTTGGTTTACTTTTTGTTACCTAACATAGAATTTTGCATTTCAGTTCAAGTATCACTTTTTCGAACATCACTTTCCTCGATAACTTTGATAGGAAGCATTTCTGGAGAGGGCAGTTCATCCCTTAACACTAAAGCACATCGAAAATTCTCGAAACTATTTGCTATTTGCTAACAGATCTGGAATTATGTTCATTCGACTTCACTGCATAGAAAAATTGAAAAATGTGTTCTCGAACATCATCGCCTTCCAACATTCGTTGCAATGTGAGTTGTTTTAGGAGTGTTGCTTTTCTAGTAGGTCTTTTGGATTGATAAATGTTGTCCAATTTTTACCAGACATCGTATGAAGAAGCACAACTTTTGATTTGTTTTAGTTCCGAGGGACTAAGCGATAGTATTATATCCGATTTTTGCTTGGCGCCATTTTTCAACAATGATTCCAACTCCTTCTTGGATTTTCCACCGATTAAGGAAGATCGCCGATAACGTAAGCCCAAGCATCGTTTTTAACCAGACAAGTCTCCATCTGCATTTTCCATGAGTCATAATTATCCTTATTGAGAGATTCGATCCTGCACAAATTCGGAATAGTCATAATGAACGAATATAGCACACAAGCAATGAAAACATTGATTTATTCTTCAACTTCGCGGTATTACTGATATTTCGGCCCGAAACCTATTCACCAGAGATTTCGGGCAATGAAACAATCAGTTAACGACTTGAAATTAAACTTTAATAAACATAATATCTTCACAAATCCAAACCGTGACAGTATTGTTACAACTCGCAATACTGCGAGCCCAAAAAATAAACTCATTTCACCCTTTTCTTTCATGCCTAAGAAAGGGGAAGGTCAACAAAATTTCGGATTATTATCAACAGTCATTTATTCAAAGTAAAGTTTAAAAACTGTTCAAAATATGTTTTTCCGTTTACCTGCTGTCGCACCCCTACGAATGACAACTCTCAGAAGTCGAAACTTGTGCGAGCTAAGGATTAACAAGGTCTAACATTTTAACGTGTGATTCCTAACACGGGTTGGACGACAGCAAGTGAAAATTAATCGTTCAGTCTGGGGCTTGAACCACCGACCAACACGGCAGCCAATTCAAGTGAGTGAACAAAGCACCCACGTTGATGATAGTCTTATGGCGAAACATTGATGTCTACCAATGAGGATGACAGTGTTCCATGTAAGTGAAATTTTACCATTCATTTAGTATATTATGTAGAAATCCTATGAATTATATCTGATATAATTCCATAACGAATCTTTGGAATACAAACTGACTAGAGAAAAGTGTTTTTTGTATAATTTAGTGTTCATATGAAAGTATTTATTTCGAAAGAATTCTTCTTCATTCATTCATTCCTGCGCCAGTGCCTGCAATTATTCTCAATGGAAATAATTATGATGTGTACCCTTACGTGTAAAAAGGTGATATAAAATGAAAACATATGTAGAAAAATAGATTTGAAATATCGACGAGAAAAAATATCCACTTCATTTTTTCACTGCCTATTCATCGCAATTGACGAGAATATCAAGGTGTACTATTTTTATCATGGTACCATTATAATGAAATGAAATGTATCCTTCAATAAAACCTAGACGACAATAAATGTTGCAGATGTAGCAAAAATTGTAAACATATTATATATTATTACCCAGGCAAGCCTTCTAAGAAAATAGATGGTTTGAATTGTAGATTTGCTTTTACTTTAAAACATTTTTCATGGCCTGTTTGACAATGTTGAGGGGAATCAAAATTAAATAATTTTACCAAAAAAACTTCATTAAAAAAATTTCAAAGTAATTTCACGTAATACTTAATAACAGAGAGCCTCAGTCTCATGATTAGAAGAATAATCATAATGTTATCGTGCATAAAATAATGCAATTTCATCAGAGGAGTTCATTATTTTGTTATATGTTACAGTACAATGTTATTTACATTGAACTCATTTGATGATATTCGTTTCCACAGTTTGATATCGAGTGATTGAACAACGTGATCGAATATTTGATGATTTCAATTAAACGCTAGTAAAATTTGTATAAAACACATTCCATCAAAACCAAAATGTTACAGAAATGAATTTTATCGAAAAATATATTCACTAGTGTGAAAATTTGAAAACAATTGATATATTCATTCCGGAATCCTGCATGAACTTCTATATTCTGGACTATGAAAGTTGGGTGTTATGTTTTGGTCTGAAGTTACGAGTATTTTGATAATTATTCACCAGCCTCCGCGTATGTTTTCTCTGTTTTGAGATTTACAAAGTGGCTGAACGAGGTGTCAATGACTATTTCAAAATATTGTTGTGACTACCTACGAATCAAAGTAATTCTGGATAACATTTTTTAAGGACAAGAGACAAGCACTACAGGAAAATCCTTAAGGCGCTCTCAAAGCGGTGCCTATGTGAAAGTAGCGATTCACATTGGATTTGAATCGCTGAAGATTAAATCAGTTTGGAAACGTTCTCAGGAAGTTTATTCTACATAAACGCCGTTCTCCAAATGAAAGAGTACTTGAACAGTGAAGTTCGAGATGTACTGAGTTGAACCTCAAAACGATGAGCAGCCACAATTCGTCGCGTATTTCTGATATGTACCCTTCTTGGTGGGACAAATGTGCCAAGTCACTTGAACACTTCCCGTGAAAGTATCTATAGAAGAGGGACAAACCTCCAACCTTTCTTCGATGTTCCAGGCTATCAAGGTTGTACGTGATGTTCGCATCTCCAACAAAGCGGATGGCTCTTTTCTGGATGAAATCCAGCAACTTCAGGGTATGTTTGTATAGCCACAACAAACACTGATCTGAACAAAGGCAGACAAAGGTAACAGTTTCGTATGCGTAGAAGAAATTGAGTGCCATTCAATAATGCAGAACACTGCACACATTAGATGTTACCCTTCTGAAGGAAGGCCCCACAAAATCATTCACTAATAGAGTCGAGAGGACCTTGGAACAATCAAAGATGATGTGTCCCACATCCTGGGATACTAGGAAAACAACGTATATACATCCTAAACCTCCAGAGATGTATCGTTTGATTAAGCTTCATAAAGAAGGGAATCCCATCAGACCAGTGATATCCTACATCGACGCTACAAGAGTTAACAACGACGCAACAAGAGTTTACACCATCAAACACTGTTATAAATTCTCTCGACCTAGCCAATAAGCTAAATAATATTAACAACATTAATATCATTAGATTATTATCCTTTGATGTGAAAACGTTTCCACATATCCCAACAAATGAATGCCTTCCTTTGCTGAAAGACATACTAGATGGGGAACTATACCACCTCTTCGACATATGTCTCAAACAAAATTATTTCAAATACTACAAATTACCTGTAAAATTCAGAATTCCGAATTCAACTTTTTCCTAACAGGCCTAACAGACGAAAGAACAAGAAATGGAAGTCATTCCAAAAGCTTTTGAGCAGAATGGATATGAAAATCATACAATTCAGAAAGTAGCACACCAAACAAAGAATGGTGTGCTACCACAACCATCCTGCCATGCGTCAAAACGACACAACATACAAACCTACGAGAACTATTAGAAATTACTCAAACAACCCAAAAGACAAAGTCAACCCAGAAAACCAATGCATTCATAAGAAAAAAAATTGGAGATTGCAAACGGAGGATACAACGGCCATACGAATAGACGAAAATCAGTCCGATTAGGGGAACACAAATTTTCATTTGGCAACAAACGAAAAACCTCAGCCCTATACAAACACCACCTTGATATAGGTCACAACATCAACATTCTAAATAAGATTGATAACACACAGACACACGCTACCTCTCAACTACATGGAAAACCATCATATCCAAAACGGAAGCCAGCACACTACCAACAGCGAAAGTCCAGAATATAATATTTATCCACTATAAACATAAACACTTGTAAGTATAACATGAATATAAATATCTGAATTGAATGGGAGTATAATATGAAAGGAAGAAAAAGGAAAAAAAAACTGTATATTTCATGTATTCAAAAAACACGATTCAGTGTGACGCCCGAAGATGTTATCATATAGCGAAACACATGTCGCGATTTTTAAACTTTCATGTGAAAATACGTGAAATATAATCTTTTTCTTTTTTCTTTATTTGTTTTTCCCGAAATAGTAAATTTTCAGAACATGGGAGTTTGTTGGAAATATAGAGTGTGATCATGATACAAGTATTGGATGGTGAAAATCCTGTTATGGAAACAGCGACGTCTTTTACCAAGAGTCCATTTTTTGAGGTGTTTTTTGGATATTGAAACTGTTTAACGTTTTTTAATAAGTGGGTGAGATATAAGTGAATATCCCGTGTTAGGAATCACACGTTAAAAGGTAAGACCTTGTTACTCCTTACCTCGCACAAGTTTAGACTTTTGAGAGTTGTCGTTCGTAAGGAGGCAACAGCTAGTTAACGGAAAAACATATTTCCAACAGATTCTTTTCTAAACAGATCTTTTGTCAAATGGTTTTGTTTGGTCGGGGTGAAAATACTGATTCAGCAATCGCGCTCTTGTAAAATGATTATGGAATTTTTTTTTTTAGTATTCCCTATTTTTCAATATAAAAAGAATTACATTTGTAAAGTTGTCTTATATCTTTAATAATTCGCAGAACAGTTGTTTTAGACCTGCGGTACGCGAAACCCTCGTATTCGTCAAGTGTTGCCAAGGAGTTCGTGGAAAGATAAGGTGCAATGGCGGAACTTCAATTTAGAAATGTCCGACAAAAATTGCCAGTCGTACAGCACGAACTGATAAACTTCGACCTCCCCCACTGTAAAACTAATAGCATACTAAGTGAACGGCTACTTTAAAAAAAGAGCATAAATAGACATTTCGTTAAGTTTAACTGAATACTATCAAAGTTTTATCTAAAAACCAGTAACTAGTTGATTTCGCGGTTTCAGTTTTCTTCGGGATGTCGCTTTAAGGGCCTACTGGTCATCATTAATGTCCAAAATATTTTTACCAAAATGAAATAGAACAAATTATTTTATTGTATTACTCTCTGCCTCAAACAACAACAGGAGCTCACATGTTTGGTGCTATTAGTTGATACTTTGTAGAACATGACATTTTATAGGAAAAATGTTATAGACAATCAACTGATAGAGCGAAATCTATGTCAGGCTCTTTCAAAGGTCTCCAAGTGCTTGTCAAAGAGATGGCATCCTATGTAACATGGACGCATTACTGCATTCACAGATGAAGACTTGCCTGCAAGACTACATATATGAAATCTGTTCTTGAAGAAGCTGTGGAAATCTACAATTTCATAAATCAGAAACCTCAATTCAAGACTTTCCAAATCACTTTGCGAAGAAACTGATGGGATTCACGTCCACTTACAGAAGTCCTCGAAAGGCTGTTTCGGCTTAGATACGAGGTATAGCAGTTTTTTATAGATTTTTCAAAAGATATGAGTTACAACTCTCTGGTGATGTCAAACTACAAATATCTGAACACTTGAAAGCGTTGAAGCTGTCTTTTGCAAAATACTTTCCCAAGATCGACGAAGGAGTTTACTGGAATCAAGATCCATTTTCTGAACAAAATGTTGAATCTGCAAGTGAATATTGCTGAAAAAAACTCTTAGTGATCTTTCTACTGACAGCTCATCGAAATCCGAATAACAAGTGAGAATTTTTTTTAAGTTTTAACTGATCCTGGCAGCATCTACAACGTTGGCCAAATTCTGCAACCCAAGACTTATGCCGGTGACATACTTCGCGGTTTCCGGCGCAGTTTCCGAGCGGTTTTTATTTTATGCCAACTCCTGCATTTTTAAATGGAACATGACAGTTTTTGCGATTTTTAACAGCGGCGACCAAGTAGATGGAGAACCCAGGAAAACGAATGGCACCCGACAGTGATGGCCATTTCCGAGCGGTTTTTTCAATTGTGATTCGAACATGGAAGTAAACACTTTGATTCGTAGAGTAGAAAGTCAATCATGTTCATGGGAGAATAGCGAGTATGTATTTCAAGTATGTATTTTGTTTTCATGGTGCAATCTTTCTGTAGCAAAGGTCGAACAATTTCCACAAGTTCATCAAACGACTTCATGGACATTCGGTAATAGGTAAAAACTTGTCTACATGTTCTCTGATTTTTTTGTAGGAAACAGAAAACCTTTCTTCCTGATTCTTCTTTCGGTGCACGTCGTACCTCCTTGGATGGCATCTTCTAGCAAGAGCGCCTTCTACTTCCAAAAAGCAAAGAAATAGCACTATTTGATGGTGAAATATCGCAGCAGCAGCAGACTGCCAGGAAATCGCGGACACTGTCAGGTACTTGCGGTAGCGACTTTTACCCAGCAATTTTCGCTCGGAAAGAACCGCTCGGAAATCGCGTAGTATGTCACCGGCCTTAGTACTTTACTATCTTTTACCAAAACATTATATTTTATAAAAAAGAGATATATGTTCAATATTAAATGTATTTCACGATTGCTTAACGAAATTAAAACAAACAGAAAAAAAATATTTTTTCCATAGCAAGACGTATATTTCCAAAAGGTAGTGTGGCAACGTGTCTCCAAAGATATAGGTTTTCTGTTCAATTACTAGTCTATGCGGCATATCTCATCTTACTTACGAGTCAGGGATAGGTTACTGAATTTCTTGTACAAATTGTTAAATTATTTTTTTCACTATTAATTCACAAATGTTATTTACACAATGACAATTATAACGTTTCATAAATTTACAATTTTGAATAATCCATTATGTGAGGTACTTGTTGAATGTTGAGTGTTTGTAACTGTTTTCTTTCAACTGCCGTAATTGAACTATCACACTAAAAACTTTTACTCCTGTTCACTTTTGAACTATTACTACTTCATGTTTGTTATGCAAATTCTAGTTCTACAACTCTTACAATAACCTTATCAGATTTTTTACTTTAACTACACTTTGCACCACTACTACTGTAATAACACTTTGTAACTTTTAAATCTTGACTACTACCACTTATTTAATGATTCTTCTTGATATCAAGTCTAATCCGGAGTTATATTCATTGGCATTACTTATTAAAATTATATAATTTCTATTCCTTTGGAATATCGTCAACAAGGATCATTAACTTTTTGGAAACAGCTCAGTGGTTTTCTACTTCTTCCCCATAAAACAAAAAAGGTGAAGGCAAAGTAGAAAGCCAAAAAGCTTTTCCCCCAAAACACTTATCTCTCCTTGAAATATTTCCTTTTCAATTTAGTTCTTTGGCGGTTCAATGCAGTTAACACAACTGGCTCAGAGTAACTGGCAGAAATTAATTCATAATTATGACGCTTTGTCTCATTTGCTGAATAGTTTCTGTAATAATACAATTTGTTATTTAAGAATTTGAACGATTATGTGACTAGAAGACGCAGCAATCTAGTTTCGTTTATCGAAGAACTATTTTGTTGCATGTATTTCATGTCAAAAATGCTTATGATCTAAATGTTGTTTATATCATCAATATCTTTTTACACGCTTTATATTAGCTTCACCTGTATGTATGTATGTATGTATGTTTACTTGTAACTCACAATTTGACAGAATTATCGACATTATTGCTTGATCAATTCGCGGGCAGATAGCGCTGTAAGTAACCTCCTTGATATATCGACATTATTGCTTGAACTATTCGCGAGCAGATGGCGCTGTAAGTAACCTCCTTGATATATCGACATTATTGCTTGATCTATTCGCGGGCAGATGGCGCTGTACGTAACCTTCTTGATATAATTCGAACTCACTTTATATGTATTTCTTCATCTGAAAAAAGTATTTTTTTTATTACCACGCGCGCCTGCTGCCTTATTTGTAACCCTCTTTTGCGCGACTGCTGTCTTGGGCTTGGTCGCTTTTTTCACAATAATACTAGTATTTTTCGTTCGTTATTGTTTCAGGCTTATTAAAAAAAATTTTTTTCAACTTTTCAGTTCGATGTTCTTTGAAAGCATGTTTTTAGTTTTTTAAACTATATTTATTCAGAAACAAATTTTGCGAAGCGTTTCTGGTAGTACCATAAATTTTCTTCTCCACCTGGATTTTAACACTGTATCCGATATAACACCACTTATGAGTATTTAGTTATGAATAAAAGCCCTGATGAACTCGTATATATGAGGAATATCATCATGAAAACAAACACAAAAACACATGAAAACAAACACAAACACAAATGTTATTTGAAGAAAAACTTGAACAAATGTTTTGAAAGATTCAAACTCCTGCGATGAAGTTAATCAGTTCCTTTCTAACCAGCACACAATTTTCCAAACAACCAAAATTTTGTACGGAAATGGAGTATGATGAGTTCGTGAGGAAAATATTCGTCCTGGCATCTGTGTTAAAAACGTCGACTGAAATGATTATGAAACTTTAATCATAGCGTAGCGCATAACCATCTCACTTTTCATATACTTTATGTGCACCTGAAAAAATAACCGCTTTCCATCAGCTCCCATAAATATTAATGGGAGTCTATTAAGATTCCGTCTGACCACCTGGGGCGTACTAACCCACGAAACCACAGCATTATTCATCATGTAGGGTGGAAATAATTTTGACGTTTCTTCCCTATATATGCCATCAGTTTTGAGCAATATATATTTCACAGAAAATATTACTTGCATAAAACAATGACTAAATTCATCATAGATTGAGCAAAAGTTTTCAGAAATAGTACTTTCCAGAAGACTGTTATTGAGACCCACGCTCTTCTTAAAAAAATATATCAATGTACGATATTCAGATCTAAAAATCTATAAAAATGCAGAGGAAGGGAAGTAGCTATTTATGATATGAGTGTTAAAAGTAAGGTATTATTTTGTGAGTGACAAAATTTGCGCAACGAGCGTAGGGAGTTGAGCAAGTTCACGAACAAAATAAAACTTACTTTCAACACAAATATCATAAAAAGTGTTTTGCACAACTTCCTGTTTGCGTAATAAAATAGATACATTCAATATTTATATGAAAACACATTTTGACATGTCTTGTCAGCTATCTTCATGTTATCGCATTTGCAGTGAAGTGGCCGTGTCAGGTGAAGCCGAATCACCTGGTTACCAACAAACAGTATTGTTTACAGTTCACGCGTTTTATTTAAAGTCACATTCAAAGTTCTTGCTGGCGTTCAATGTTTTGCAACAATAGTGAGGAATTGTGGGTTCCTGACGATATTGAAGAGGCTACAAAAAAAGCTTCAATTGAATTGTTACTGATAAAATTGGCGCAGCAGTACGACATCGCATATTCTAATTATCTTAGCTGGTGTAAACTTAAAAACATTGAAGGAAATTTCAGCGAAACCATCTTCTCTGCCTATCTAGAAGAGAAATAAAAAATATGGTACTCGTTAACTTTGTGAAGCATGTTTTCAATGATAAATTCGAGTGCGCTCGTTAGAAATAGTGTTAATACAAGCAAATACTTCAAGGTAATAGCATTCTTGAAGCGAAAAAATAAAAGTTCTTAAAAATATTTTCAACGCACTACTTTGTAAACATCATCTTTTAATACTCTTGACAACCATTAAAAATGTCACAGTTGTACAAAATAGTTTTGTTTTGTGAGTGAAAAAGTTTGCGAAACGAGCGTAACGAGTTGAACAATTTCACGAACAAAATAAAACTTACTACTAACACAAATATCGTACAAAGTTTTTTATACAACTGTCCTGTTTTCATAATGAAATAGATACATATTTAGTATTTCTATGATAACACATTCAAACATCTTCTGTCAGCTAACTATTTTCATGTTATCGCAATTGCTGTGAAGTGGCCGTGTCAGGTGACGCTAAATCACCTGGTTACCAACAAACAGTATTGTTTACAGCTCACGCGTTTTATTTAAATTCACATTTGACGTTCTTGCTTTTGTTCAACACTGGTGTAAAAAAATATTTTTATTTCTGACCGGGATATTATAAGCTTATATCGTCATAGTTACGCTATCAATAAAGAGGGTCATAACTCCCTTGGGACATTATAGATTTTATAATTCCCTCTACCTTTCACAAGTAAAAATAAATAGAAATGAAAACTGAACCATATTTTATTTATTCACGTCATTACAAATAATAAATGTACAATTTTGAAATGTTCCCTGAAAATTACTTCCGCCACTGGAAACAATTTCTTCTTTTGTATGGCTGGAGCTTCTGTTCACTACAGTCGAGGTACCTGCCTCTTCTGATGACAAAGTAGACAACATACGCGCCGTTTTATTTCTCATAGAAAATTCCTTACCAGTTTTTGAAAATATGCCAGAAATACAGTTTCAGTGACATCTTTTGGCATAACATTTTTCCGTGTCAGCCAGTCCAGATATATCTTGTATTCTTTTTGGTATACGGCTTCACTTTTCGATGGAATTAATGATTCTCTTGCTTGTTCAGCTTTTTTCAAAATATCCTCCATTATATTTGGGGTAGAAAACACGTTTTCACCGCAAACACAGCTTGATAACAAAGTTCTGTTTATAAACAAGTAACATAGCAACAACCTAGCAACAAGAAAACTCTACTATAATCAACGGTACCTGATTCAAATATACCGGGAAGGTAATGAATTGGTACATTTTTCCGTTTCAAAAATGAACAAAATTTTATTGAAATCGGTCAGAAATAAAATTATCTATGTACCACGGGAATTAATGAGCCTTAATAACCTCAGGCAATTGCTGTCCCTCGGGCCAGAGGCCCTCGGGACGCAAACTTTGCCATCGGTAATTAAGGCCCTCCTAATTCCCTTGATACATAAATAACTATTAACACGCTACTTTGTAAACATGTACTCTTAACAACCTTTAAAAATGTCACTTTTAATGACAGTTGGACAAAAATACTATTATATATCACAATAATGCGATCGAGAGTACATAGCCACTAAAAAAATATTCAACTCATTGGAAGAGAGAAGTGATAGAAACAGTATACAGTGACACAATTAAAGTCGACAAGATATGGAAATTTTATTTATTTCTGGATTAATGAAATCGGAGTTTGACATCGGTATTTAATTAGCTTTCAATTTGAATTAGATCAATAATAGTTATCACCCACTGTTATTCGTTACCTTTCAAAATTTACATTTTTAATGATAAAAACTTCAGAAATGGCATTTTTTAACGGATTTCGAAAAAAGTCATTTGGAAAAAATTATGTTTCTTGCGCAAGTTCATGTTCATGTACCAAACATCAAGCTGGGACTGAATATATTTTTTTTGCTATTATAACAACTTCTTTTGAAAGTGTGTCCCTAAATCCTCGGCTTATCAAAAAGACAAAGACTCGAAGTTTTTGGTTGCTTCACGCACGTAACCAAAACCACACCAACGAATTGGTCCGAATTTTCGACAAATTAGACAAAAAATAGCTTTCAGAAGTGCATATCCTTTTGAACAATTGTTGAACAAACCAAAGAACGGGTTGACGTAATCACTAGGAGTTGAGATACAATAACAAACTAATACGATAATCAATGGAAGGTCAAACTGAAACCTCTGGTGTAAAATAAATCCAAAAACAAGCTCTTTTCACATTCACCAGAAATGAAATATTTTCCACGACGCGCGTTTCACCAACCAAGTTGGCGTCTTCAGGTGCTTGTTTTGGGACCACAATTATTACTAGGAATTCATTCATTGACACTCACCCTATATTTTTTATATTTTTAGATACTTTAGGCAAAATAATGGTGAGTTACTATTATATTTCCCATACTTGAAACTGATCGTTTCTGAGATATTTCGAGAAATTTAAGAATACAGACCATAATTTAAAAATTGTTTTCACCCTGTAACGTGTAACGAGCTGCTCGTGATTGAATGTACTGCTTAGTACGAAGGTTAAAGTTAACTAACACATGAAATTTTCAATGCAGTATTATTCCGAGGGGCGAAAAAAATTGCCTCAAAATTTGGACACACATTTAATTAAATAACTTCTTAAACTTGAATGGAACACCCCGTATTTGGTGACGTAATTTGACGCAGAAGTAGATTTCCTTCAAAACTATATTAACGGTCCCTATACCTATCTATCTCTTCTGGTTTTTACACAAAAGGCGTTTTTATATTTTACTCATAAGTAATTTTTTCATCTTGAAAATGGAACACCATGTATTGTTATGAAAAGCAAAAAAGCATTCTTGAAGTCATTCTATCGAAAAAATTAGGAATCTCAACTAGTTTATTATTTCAATAAATGCTCAAAAACGTTCTTCTTATTTGTACTTTCATATCCTGAGGTGTCGTTGGCGGCGTATCGTGAACAATACTTTTGATATATCCTCATAAAAACTTGTAAAGTCTGGAGACCTGGCTGGCCAGTTCTGTGGACCTCCTCGTCCTATCCATCTATTTGGATGTTGTCGATCTAACTCGTTTCTAACACGTCTATCAAAGTGTGCAGGAGCACCATCTAGCTGCATCCACATCCGTTGACGAATATTAAGAGGTATACTTTCCAACAGCATAGGCAAATTATCCCTAATGAATCCGAGAAACATGACGCCGTTTAAATAACCATCAAAAAAGTAAGGACCTGCTACTTGCGTTTCAATTATTCCACCCCACACATTGACAGACCATCTGTGCTGGTGATCAAGGGTTCTAAAAATATTAGGGTTTTCGTCACTGCAGTAGTGAAAGTTATGTCTGTTAAGTAATCCGTTGTTATGGAAAGTTGACTCATCGGAAAAAGTCGTCGATCATAATCTTCTTCAGAAAGTTGTTGATGTAGTTGAATGCGATACGGGTGGAATTTGTAATTTTCAATTATTCTTTGTTGACTTGTGTGAGGGTGTTCAATTAAAGATATCATCACCAAAATATTCATTTTCCTCATTTCCAGTAACCGGTTTTTGCCGTTCTTGCATATTATAAGATAGACTGCCTGTTCTTCGGAAAAGATGCAACAACTTTTCCAGTGAACGCTTGTTAGGATGACTCCTGTCAGGATACCTTTGGGAATATATTCTTGACGTTAACAAACAGTTTTAATTCTCATTTTCGATATTTTGAGCCAATAATTGAAAGTACCGCAAGTGTGGTGTCATCAGCAAAGCGATATATTGGACAATGGTTGACAATGGGTAACAAAATTATGTTTTTGTTAGCCAGCTATCATCACTAAACCTATTTCAGATATTTCAACTCTTTCAGACAAACGTATGTTCTATTCAAAAAGAAGAATTCTCATTAGCTACCATCAAATGGAGCACCCTGTATATCGATTCGAAGGTGCACAGATGATTAATGTTTCCCTTCGTGGCTTCCCGAAAGCCTTGGAAAAATATCACGAAAAATAATGACTCGAAGCTATCTTATTTTCCCTTTTTTTTTGTATACGGTTTAGCATAATCCCAAATATATTATTCCCCACATCCACGAGTTTAATATTTCAGAAAGTGTATGATAACATTTTATCGAAACGTTCACAGGCACCGCTATGAACCTCGTCGAGAGAACTATATTGGACGTGTCATTCAATCGATTCGTAGCGGAGAATGTAAAAGAAATCCGTTGATTAAAAGGCCGTGTTTGGGAAATCCCGTGAGTACAAATCGGTTCGGGATAATTGCTCTGAATTTGGTACGTTATCGATTTCCACAAGAGCAACGTGAAAAATGCGACCAGCGCGGCGGTCGGGTAGTTACTTCAGGTGTTGACTTTACATGGGCTTGTGATGCACTGTTTGGAACCTTCGGTGTAATAATGAATAGTACTGAAGTTTTATCCCAACACCAAACCGTTATCTCGACACGTGTTTCGACCGCCAAGTGATCATCTTCAAGAGGAAGTTTAAACTGAATATACGTAGTAATAATGTTGTCCGTATTTATATCATAGATACCTCTGCTAGGTACCTGCGTCTTGAGTGTCTTGAAATAATTTCACAATATTGCCTTATCTACTAGTCTTAAATTAATTTTACAATGTGTCCTTATAAAATAGTGAGGTGAATTTGATAATTAAAATAGCATTTCAACAAGCTATACAGTGAGTCAATTTCAAAACCTAGAATGGGATATATCTCACGACGAAAGCTGATATCGAAAAATGCTTGAAACCGTTTCTAAGATAGTAAGGGGGAACTAAAGTGACATGGAAGAAAACTCACCCCCATCAACCCCCTAGGCCCCACCCACCAAAACTCAAAAAGTTTAAATTGCAAACCCCTACTTGTGATACACCATTGAAAAGACTATAAAAATGCTATGCAATGATATAAATGATAATTGTACAGGGTGAAGCAATAATTGTGAAACTTTGGCTTGAATGGAATATTTAATGAAGATTTTGTTGAACTACAAATTTATTTAAAAATGTCAAGTAAGTAAATGTTCAAAGTGGGTTCCGTTGTTTTGTAAACAATAATGCAGCCTATTGTCAAAGTCAACACGAACTTTAATATCAGCCGGCTTACTATGACTTTTTTATTTGTAATGCTACCTCCCGGACTATTATTTTGAATGATAAGTGTCCATCGATACTTTTTTTGTTAAATAAAAACTTAATTTGCCGTTTTTGCAAAATAAGTTGGAAAGATCTGTTTTTTGGGTTCTGTCAGAGTCAATAATTTTTGGTTTGTTGGAGACTATTAAATGTCATTAGTTTTCATCATTAGTACA
>NW_019294631.1:0-18168 GCF_000500325.1 Leptinotarsa decemlineata | reverse complement strand
CCAAGAACTGGTACCAATCTCAGGACTCTGATGAGACAGCCGCAATCCACTCAAGGTAAGTCGTCTTTGAGGGATTTAATTTAACATTTTGTTAAGTATCATAACGGTATACAGTCCCTACTGTTCCTATTACCGTTCCGTTACACCAGAACATACCGGAATGTTGTGGAATATCCCAGGTTATTGTGAAACAATCCGGAACAGTCCGAATACTGTCTTAATTTTCTGGAATTTGTAGACCATTGAAAGATTTTTTGTATGGGTGAGGTAGAGGTATATGAAGCAAGATCCGTAGAACTCTTGTAATTTGAAGTTTTTCCATTTTATTGTAACTAGGTATCAAACAATCTCATATCGATTCCTTGGACAAAAACGAGTTACTCAGTTAGTAAATAATGAATTCGAGTAAACTTTATTCAAACAAAAGTAACAAGTTCATTTTTAAAATGTGTAAGTTCCTATCAACCAAGTCCGTTTGAATTTATTTTCTCGCGCTTGTATTCATTTTGCTATTTTAAAGACCAGTTAGGGTGTACATGAAATGCTTAAGGTACCCATCCAACGTATTGATTTGATAAGGAATAATATCGGATACGTCTAAACAGCTTTACAATCATCACATTATATGTGACCACGATATGTAGTAAATTGTGCTTATGCTTATGAATTTCCAAGGATTCTAAATAAATGAGTTTCCAACCTTTGCTTGCATAGTGCAAAATTTCCGTATCGTTTATATTCGGAAACTTGTAGTTGCATCCCAATGAATGGTTTGAAAACGTCGAACCATTTTCATCTAGTCTGAAGGACCTTTCGTGTTCAGCATACCGTTTCGAGAAATTTCGACCACAGTGTCCCACATAAACACTATTACCACCGGACACTTAAGCTTATAAACTCCAGATGTCTCCAACTTGTCCACTTTATCTTTGGCATTGAAATGGAAATCAGATAACCTAACATGTGGTCTGAATGCCGTTTCCACATTGTTTTCTCTGAAGAAACCCGCAATTATATCTGTTCTTTCACCAAAATATGTTAGAGTTACCCATACCTATCTTTATTTATGATTGTTTGATCTGGGGGTATATTAATTCGTAAGTGAATTTACGGCTTTGTTTCCTGACTAACTTCTGGATTGTGTCTGCTTTGAAACCATTATTATGGCCTATCTGTGTAATTAGTTTAATTTCCCTAGCTAGATTGTTAGCAGATAAAGATAGTGAGAATGCTCTGCGCAACATTGAATTGTAGGCTGTTAAACGGTTTTATTGATAATAATGATGTGGATAATCTACCAAAAACTAAAAAATAATTTGGAAAATCCCAGGTAGCACTCTCCTCAGCAATCTATGGTATTGATCAGATGAAAAATAAAATATGTATATACTACACCAAACAGTTTCATTATTTTTTTATCTGATCAATACTGTATATTGCTAAGGAGAGTGTTGTGGTGACTGCTACTTTGGACCTTCCAAATTATTTTTTATCAGGTACATTATCTACATCATTATTGTTTGAAACTGTTGAACATAATTTTTCTACTTATTTTATTTTCAAGTTTTCAGTTTCTAATTTTGTTACTCAATTCTTCTCATTCTGTTTAGTTCATTTAGTGTTTCACTATCACAAAGTAATATGTAATCCGCCATTTTGTAGCAGCGGCTATCTTCAATTTGCGCCATTTTCAAAGTGTACTACTATGCTACTAGTTAAGCTCTATCCTTTGATACCCATATTGAGGTAGTTTTGAAACAATATGCAATCCGCCATTTTGTAGCTACGGTCATCTTGAATTCATGAGGATATAGAATTTATTGAATTGTATTGACATCAAAACTAAATGTTTGTACCAAATTTCAGATCAATCTATCAAGAGGAAGGGAGTCAAACTTCAATTACAAAATTTGAGCCGAACAAACAAACAGGGCAAGCTGAAGAAAACCGTTTAAAAAGGGTTGACCTGCTACAATTTATTCCACCATTGCATGATAGTTATTAAAACAAAATTTGTACATCACCTCATCCTCTAAAAACCTGGCAATATTTTTGTACATGATTTCTGTTTAAAAAAATCTGTTTTTCCGTTAATTCAATTAATCGAATAAAATGTTCTAGCAAAACGGGATACTTTTTAAGTTTGTAAAAAATCATTTGAAAATTAATTCGGAAGTGCAAAAAATCAACAGTACTAAAATAAAACATGAAAACAAAATATTTCATGATGTGGATTAAAGATTGAACTTTGCACTTTAGATATTCATAACCTATTGACAGAGGCGGGTTGGCTGTCTTTGTTCATTTTTCACTGCCTGAACCACTGTGCATACTGTTTTCGGCGAGTGCACTAGCTTGGGATGTGGGGGTTGAGCAAACCGGCCATCGGATGTCTGCTTCTACGTAGCCCCACTGGTTACGGGAATGACAGAATCATTTGTGGTTCCGTTATTCCCCAACTGAATGGCTTCCCAACGATGGCTTAATCCTAAGGTGTGTGTATCCGTGCCGAGAGGATGAATGACACTAAGCATATCAGCTGTTTCAAACAGAACCTTCGAGATATCGGGCGCCCTCTCGGCTTAGCATCGCCTTGTCACGGTAATGCGGGGCTCTGCCGAGATTGACCTTATCTCCCTAGCCACTCGTGGGACTTTTATGGACATAGTAAACTTAAAAATCATTTCTGACGCTGAGTATATAGAGGAGATGGATGCCGAGCTTGTGACTCCAACTGACTGTAAACTTAGATCAGGAGCGAGTCTACAGAGGACATGGATGTCGAGTTTACGACTCCAACTGACCTCCCTGTAAATTTAGTTCAGGAGCGATTCTACAGAGGAGATGGATGTCGAGTTTACGACTCCAACTGACCCCCCTGTAAATTTAGTTCAGGAGCGAGAGCTCAACTCCCCAACTCCTGATCCAACAACTGAACCTTAATAAATAGATTTGGTGGTGCAGCCAGGAAACGACTGAGTCGTCTCCTCAAGAGCGGGGTACCTTATAAAACCGCCTTGCACCAAATTATTGAGCGGTGTACGCAGAGTCTGTCTCAGGTGGAGGAACGAACCCCCATGAGCAGGTAAGCAAACGTTTGCGCTCAAGTAATGATTCACCAAAACCAGAGGCGAAAAAGCCCTGCACAGCTGAATCTAAGGCATCGTCAGGTGTAGCTGACGTGCAAAAACCCTCATATGGGAAGGTTGTCGTAGGTATGAAGGTGGGAGACTTGTAATTTGATGCTCATTATAAAGTATATACATATAGTATATGCATATATAAAGTATATGCTCATTAACAGAGCATATACTTTGTGCCTGCCCCGCTGGGGATCGAGTCAGGTCTTTAGAGTTTGGCAGAGCCGTACTCTTACCATCTGACCTGAAAGACCGCTCACCATACAAACTAATCGGCTTCGTTAAGAAGCTGCGTGTGGCAGAGTGTGAACAGGTGTGAGCCTCAATAAACCCTTGCGGATTGAATATACCCACTCACTTTGGACCTAACCTAACCTGACCCAACCTGACCTAACCTAACCTAACCTGACCTAACCTAACCTAACCTATTGACAGAACTCGCAAATAAATTCTTAAATAGTCTTAATAGTCGATACCTGCAAAAGTTTCATGTGCCCATCCCTTGAAATGATAGCTCTTCCACCTCTCTGCGGTTAGAGTATAGGTAGGTCATTGCAATGAATTCAAATAATTTTACAGTTCTATGCTCTTCTTAAATACTTCGAGATCTTGTTATCGATATTATTTTTATTTTGTTGGCCTTACTTTTTCTATTCGTTTTTTCGATGCCTTTTCTTCAGTCTCTTTCTTCTCATTTTTCCCATCACTGAAAACTGCTTCTTGCTAGCTTTTCCATGTTCAGACTTTTCTAGATCATCTTTGTAAGGGGTGGATGTTGATATCGAAGTTTTATCTCGTCTTTTGTCACAAGGATTCACTTTTTTATCAGCCTCAGGAATTGTAACTATTATTTCGGCAGAAAAATAAATTTCAAAGGGGTGTAAGTATTGCATGTTGAACACGCTTCACCCGCTTTTATTTGTCTTCATCAAGTTGATATGCCAAACCGTTAATCTCTGCAAGCTTAAATGCTAGGTCGCATAGATCATTATGTGAAAAACAGAACAAACGGCTTCCCATGATTGGAATGTGTTTCGTCAATTCCTTGAGCTTGTGTGAACACTGGCTTGTGACATCCCAATCCTTTTTTGAATGATTCTTCCGGTGAAACCATGCCTTTCTCTTTGCAAGTGTTGTGCGGTGGCCTTAAAATATTCCAATCGCAATCAACGGTCTGTTGCATTTTCTTTATATCCTAAGTCTGCCCGTCGGTTTTCATGACAATACATGACAATACATATGAAATAAAGCGTCAGTCTTATAGAACAGAACTGAATATAAAAATTAGTCGTTTAAAGTGGGATATTATCCCGTTTTTCCTGACCTCGAAGTATCTCGTCATTACCTACTCTAGATAGTTCTAGATAAACAACAAATATTATTGGAGGCAAACAAATATTTCTGGAGGCAGAAAACTCGATTCAAAAGCAAACGACCATATTTATCATGAACACACTTATTACTTTTCACGGTTTTGGCAATGGTTTTGGTATGACAAAAAGAACTTTTTTTCGATTTTGGTGTATTTCCAATTTTTTTTCTGATTGATTCGGATGTTACTTGATGAAGATCCATAGTAATTTCATAAACTACACCTTATGATTTGATCTTGACAATCTATGTGATATGTCCAATATATTTTTTTTGGGAAAGAAATATATATTATATCAAAGAATACAAAGCCCATAAAAGCTTAGAACTGGCATTTCGTGTCACCTATAATTTCTAGTACTTACCCTGACCACTAGAGAGCAATGGCAGTACGATATCAGAATTTAATGTAACCGAATTGGGTAGCTAGCAGTCGCTTGTCGCTTACAACCAGTCAGTTAGATTTTAACGTCAAGATGTGCGTCAAAATTGAATTGAATCAAAAAGCCGACTGGTTTGTTAGCGAATGCTACCCAGTTCTGTTGGTAATCACATCGTATTGCCGTCACCTCTAGTGGTCAGGGTTTGCACTAAAAATATAAGGTGACACGAAAATGCCACTTCCGAACTTCTATGGGTATTGCTATGGGCTTTGTATTCATTACATGTCGACTCAGTTCAGGACCCTAATCATAAATAGAAACAGTAGTATTGAAAAACCTTAGTTACAAAATGATGCTAAACTGAGTTTACACCATTTTTATATCGACCGCCTTAATTATTAATTTATATAATCTTCACATCACTCACTTCTCGGTGTAATATTTTAGGAGTTCGAACTAGATGGCGTAAGTAGTACTGAACTAGCAAAAATTAATTTGTTTTCATCGCGTTATCATCTTAATTCCAAGATTTATTTTATTATACATTGTGTTGATGTTTCTATGTTCATTTCGGAGACAATAATGTTCAGTTTGAAATGTAACTATTATTTACTATTTTATATTCTATTTGGACATTTCGTGAAAAGTGAAATTGCTCTAAGACAAGTACACATGGTAAGTTCAAACCTATAATTTTTATCAGAAATATACAGGTCAGATCAAAATTAATTTCGCTTTGAATATTAAAGAATGCAAAAAATTATATATTAATACCTCATATAAGAATCAGATTAATTAACTTCCACACCTTAACTGTTCGTTATCAAGTAACTTTTATGTTTATTTGAATTGTACACGTTTTTCCAAATAACCGAAACTAATAAGATATGACTGCACTCTTTCATATTCTCAGTTCAGTATGCATCGATTCTGTATTTGAATCAAATATGTAGAAACTTCTGTTATGAAAGGTTTCGATTCGTGCCTATACATGAAGTTAATTGTGTAATTTATCCAATTTGTAATTTTATTTCGTGCCACCTCTTTTCTCAAATGAATAATGAACTTGATTTAAAAAGTGAAAATAAATAATACAACGAGTGAGGAACTCAATGAAAAATGTAAAAATCTTCATATTACTGTTTCTTTATCACATTTTCACATATCAGTGATGTCGCTATCTACAGTGTCTTTCAAAACGAACTATTTTTATTATGCTATGATATTGTGACATACATGATATATTTCACTTTCGAAAAATAACTTTTTACAAAACTTCACTTTTCAAGAAGAGAGCAAACGATTCTTATCTCTTCACTTGCAGAAAATGATGAGTTTTCCTTGTAATTATTGAGTTTAGAATACAAATTGTAACTAATTGTAACCAACTGCGTTTGTCACGCAGGACGTATTTATAGGGCAAATACTGCATAGTAAGCGTCTAAACAATGGAAATTAACTGGCGCCTGGCATTCTCCTAGAACTGCGTAGGTACGTCGAGTCAGCTTGGTCTTGAGCAGGTCACCTTGTGGAATAATAGTAGAGGTTACCAATGGGCATATAACAACTCCCCTTCATGATATAACTTGATTTAACCATGTTCTGTTATGAAATATTGGGATATGATATAAGTAGGGTATTAGTGACGGTTCGTAACCTCCCCTCATCACTAACCCCTCCTAGTGATATCACACTGCCTATGATTTGATTTGGAAAGCTGCAAAGATTCGATCACCTTTGGTCGCACGTCACATATTCTTGGAAATTACAGCCGATTCTGGACCTTCCCCTACCACTAGTAACGGCACATCGCCTTGAATGTGAATATATGTGTAGTTTCAGCTTGAGCGTACTGGTAACTTGAACCTCATGTCTTCGAATGCCCACTGGCCGCTACTGCATAGACGGGAGACATAAACCTAACCTAACACTTCTCCTTTTGTTCTGCCGTCTTCTTTAGGTCGAGTTTTACAGTTCTGTAATTATTTTACCGGCAAGCAATGAACAATTTTTCATTATTTTTATTATTATTTATCAGTACTAGAGTTAATGAGTTCCTCCAATCTGGATTATTTTGTTATGGAATGTGTATTTTCAAGCACAATACCAGTTTCAATTTTTTTGTCCATATTGACAAAGAAAATTAAGAGAATTCTAAAAATAATTCCAATGGTGAAAGTCAATAGTTTTCGTGAGGAATAAATGAATGGAATAGATAAGCAGACAACCAAGTTTAATATATCAATATGTAAAATCAGGTGACTGTGCATACATATTTGAGAAAGTGGTTTGATGAATATGTTATACATGAAATCGAGAGCAAATATTGTAATTCTACCAGAGAGATGAGGGCTGAACATCGACAGACTAATTAGTACTAGAGTTAATGAGTTTCTACAAACTTCCATTCGGAAGTTTCCATTCGGAACAAAACATTGGAAGTTGAAAAAAAAACAAAAATCGGTCAAATCATCCTACGTAACGCATGATATTCTGAGAGAGGAAAAGATCCAAATATATCAGTGGGCTTACTAAGGATTTTATATACGCGAAGACAGTTGATCACGGTGTATACATATAAAAAAAATGAAAGATGTGACTTCAAGAGAATACGAACACAGTTGAAATGATATTCCGAGGCACTTCAAATGGAATTGAAGTAATTTTATTCTGGAATAATAACACTGACTCTTGAATATTGAGGAAAAAATGTTGGAAATGTGATTATGAAAAGGTTGAAATTATTATAGACAATACTAGATAATACCAGTGCATATTATTTGACATGATAGTTTTATTGAACAACTCCCACTTAGCGTAGTTGTAAGAAGTGTATCATAAAAACCGAGGGTTTCTAGATGTCAGTTTGCGAAATGATGTGGGTTTTCCTGACATTCAGGTATTTCATTTAGTAAGTAATGCTGAGGAATGGTGATTTCATCCAGATGGAATTTCGATAACAAATGGCGTGCAGACAAATCATCATTTATTGAAGCCACTAGTAATGATCAAAATATATTCCACAACTAAGCACTTCACCTATTGTCAATTTGAACTTTATTCACAAAGCCAAGTCGAACACTTACAATAATCTGCAACCAGATTCATTTGGAGCTATATTTTGCGGACCAAGCGGTTGAGGCACGACAAATGCTTCCTTTATCTCATTTTTTATCCTAATGGAGTTGAATTTGGAAATGTATCTGTTCATTCAAAGTATTCACACTCACCAGGATATGAATGCTAAAGATATTAGAACGCGTTGTGTGAGTTGAGCAATTTCCATGCAGTAGAAATGATGAGAACAGTCGATACTAAAAATAATTTTTTGTTTATATTCGAAAACGCCACTATACAATATCAAGGTGACATTCAAAAATAGCTTTCAATGTGTAGGTATAAAGATACCGATGTGATGTATTTAGATCAAATATACAGTAACATAAAAAAAGTTAAATGATTTTTTTCATTCAAACAACTCCATTTCCATCAAATCTATCTCGATCACGTAGCTCCAGGTTTCATTTTTGATACGTTTGAAGAGATTTTTGGAGGCTATTGGAAGGGTAGATATGGCTGTTTGGTAATTACGAACAATTTTGACCTGAATAAGGTTTGTTATCAAAAAGACTTTGATACCTACATGAGTATTGGGATATAACACACATGTCAGCTGAGGAGATCCCATCTTTACCCATGCGATTCATATAACAATAAATGGAATTTGATAGTAAATTATGATTATTTATTACTTTCACCTGCAGGAAGAATTTGAATAATCTATCGAATCAACTCCCGTATTGGATGTGAAAAAGTTTCATGAAATTAAAAAATTATAAATATTTCTATTCAATTTTGGTTGAACCTAATTTTGGTGGGTGAGGACTCTTGATGATACACTAGTTTTGATACTATTTCGCGGTTCCATGAACATTTTGATCTTATCGATTATGGCTTCATATTGCTGAATTTCCATTTTCAGTATTCAAGTAAAATCCAAATGTTTTCTCAACAGACTTTCAATATTATTCATGGTTAGGCTGGAAGCGTTGAGGTTTGATCCACTCATAAATCAGACGTACGTTTCTTTAACTGCGATAGACTTCTCTTCAAAATGATCTATACTCGAAGGTTTCTCTCGATATGATATTAACATATCCAATATCTGTAGTAATAAACTCATAAATAAACTAGAGGATGAATTCCTAACTAATAACTTTACTTGTTAACAATTTTACAATACTTGTTTTTTATATCACCATGGTAATAAGAATATATGAGAAAGAAGTAGATATACATAGTGTTCATATACTACAAAGCTTCCCCTCTTCAAAACCATCACTCCTGTGATGACACTTCCTTATATTAGAAATATGAGCTGACTCTGGTCGTCCAACATTGTCGAAATTTACGAATGCTACAATCCCATCGATGAAATGGACTCTTGTTATCTTGAAAGGACTTTTCGTTATATACTCTTTTCTAATTTTCTGGTACCTTACTAGAATGCTGTCTCTTTCTTTCAGTTCAGGTGATTTCAATTTTCTATTTTTATTGGCTTGATTTTGAACCCTCTCTTTGTATTTCATTTGTTGTTCTGGCGTTTTTGGTATTTCCTTTATTTGTAAATTCAAGCCTAATACTTCATCTGCTTGTAAAACTATTGATTTGCTGTAGAGCTTATATGATAGTGAACAACCTAAAAATTCAGAATGCGACTGATTATGATGCCTTACAGCTGCCTCGAGGCATTTCTTTCAACCACCAGGAAAATCGTCATAAGATTTCATGAATAACTTTAGATCTCTCTGCAATTCCGTTTCCTCCGGGGTAATATGTGGTAGTATGTTTTATTGTTATTCCTCTCTCATTTGCCCACTCATGAAATTCACCAGATGTAAATACTTTTTTACAATACTTGTTTATATTTTTTATCATGGTAATAGATGGTAAATTAGCTAAATATTTTTTTCCAGATTTACTATTTTCCTTCATTGCTTTTGCTAAGATGTATCGTGTTGCCTCATCAACAATAATAATGAATGATTTGGTTGTTTTATTCAAGTCAGACTTTTTTTGGATTTCAGCAAAATCTACATGTATGTTTTCATATGAATTTTCAGAACATTTAGTGATATGAGCAAAGTCAGGTTTTGGTAAATATTTGAATTTTGCTATTTGGCACGTCTTACAAGTTTTTGTGTAGTATTTGATATCCTTAGTCATGTTTTTCCATATGAATATAGCTTTAATTTTGAAATAGGTTTTATAATACCCATAATTACCTCCTGAAGTAGCATCGTCGTGATATGATTTTAGAATTTCTTTTATCATCTGCTTGCTTTCAACTTGATATCTGCCATGCTACTGTAATGCTATAATGACCAGGTCCAACAGTTTTTTGGATGATCTTTTTTCATGAATAGGTTTCAATATATGTCAGCTCATACGATCCCGTATGTATTGTCATCACATTCGATATTTAGTGATGGGATTGGTAGAATGAAGCTTCAGAAATATTCGAAATACTATTATAAGGATGGAATGCAAGAGTTCTTAAAGAGTTTCTGTTCATTAAATCAGTTTCAACATTTTCTCCAGGACAGTTTATTGTCCCTTGTGAAGGTTCAGAAATTATTACGAGCTATACGTTCACTTCCAGGATTGTAGGTGTCTGACCAGAGAAGAGCAGATAGAGAGACAAGAGATCCATGGTGACCGTGTACGAACATATATCCCATTGGATGCGAAACCTCTTGCTGCATCGAATACTACTGTTTTATGATATAATGTACTGAATATAATCAATTGTTCGAGTATTATCAGTTTCATTTTTTGACGTTATGGTACCATTCTGTATAAAGAAAACAATACATCCTATGTGGAATTCTTCGATCATTTCACGAATAGGTAACATTTCCTTTCCAAAACTTGCTTTACCAAATATGTATTGGAATCTTTTCGTTTATTCATTCCCATTTTTGAAAAGCAACCTTTGATCGGTGTACATTCACATCTTGTAAGTCATAACCTATAGGTTTTCACAACTTTGTAATAGTTAGTTCAGAAGTTTACTGTATAACCTTTGGCGAATACGTTTCATACTTGCCGACTCAGACCATATCACGTTTGCCACGCTGCCTCTTGGATTTTGCATGAACTGTCAATTTTATGGGAAATTCCACCTCTGCAGGTTTCATGCCAGTGATGCAATGAACTCCATTGATAATAATCTTACCGGTAATTTTAGAAAGAATATTCAACTACCTGAAATGACCTTGAAGTGAGAACTTCATATGAAGCTAACTTTTCAATGGCCTTGTAACCAGTATAGTCATCGCAGCTTCCTTTGTGGTGAATGTTGTGTAATGATTCATATAATTTTCCCTCATTTGCGATGAGAATTTCGAATCATAGTACTTGGTATCATGATCAGCTTGTAAGTTTTTCGAAACATGCTTTGCATTTTTCAACACTCGTCATAGCTGCTGTAACTGAATCAGCAGTTTTATTTTTCATTGATCTTGATCATACGTACTTCGAATAACAGATGATAACTATAAGGATGTACCTATGACCGCCATTTTCTTTAGCATATGGTTATATTTCCATCGGATCCATCTGCTATCCGAAAAACCCTTCGTCATTGTCTTTCGACAAAAATTTCGACGCCCCGCGCCGGCTTATGTATGTCTTTCACAACCTGACATTTTGCATTACTCATATTACTTCTGTCGGACTTCTCTACGGTGGTGAAGTAACGAATTTAGTTCTCTTGTGTTCAGGTGGAGCTTCAACGACTGACTGTCCAACTCCAACTACCGGCTTGGTAACAGTATTAGCAACTCACCTATCATGCCAATTCTCTTTTCGAAAGTACTAATTTGATCAGCGGATGCAAGAAGTGATGCGTGTATTCGAATTGCAGTTTGGTATGTTTTCAATCAAATCAATATTCTCTAACGTCACGAAGCACTGG
Organism: Leptinotarsa decemlineata; assembly: GCF_000500325.1. Lineage (NCBI taxonomy): Eukaryota > Metazoa > Arthropoda > Insecta > Coleoptera > Chrysomelidae > Leptinotarsa > Leptinotarsa decemlineata. The sequence goes on along the minus strand of NW_019294631.1, from coordinate 6,295 downwards.
TATGATGAATTCCTGGACAGCCTTCAAAGTTAACTCTTTGGTTCAACTGATGTGATCGTCAACATATCCTTCAGTGACAGAGTCACCGACTTATTTTGCTTATTTTCAATGACATGATCACCATGTAGTGTGAGAATGGATCCAACACCCGATCTTCCAACAGATTTTCAATTGTGGTATGCATTGTGAGATTAGCTGTAAGTAAGCGAACAAATTTCACACATGGAGTTTTTGATATTGACGCCATTGGCTGATCATTCATCACGTGATTCCTCAATTATGCCCACTATTTCATTATCGTGACTGATACGTCTAGCCATTTGTGAACTCCAAAGTAATCGAAGGCGATCAACCAATTCTTCCGGTTTATTTTCATAAATATAATCCATATACTTATTTTTGATACATTTCTTGTGTGGCTATTTTGAACATGCCGGCACATTTTTTACTGGGGTTTTCAGTGAGTTTTCATTGCATAATAATGGTGAGATATTTCTTTCAATTATTCAATAGTACGGGTAGACTCTGTTTTTTGTCATTGTATTCATAAGCCGCCTTTGTTAGTCTGAGTATATCACCATAGGTAGGACGTGGTTGACGTGGGTGGTCAGTTCCACTCAGTTAATCGACCGATGTGCGAATCGGTGCTTCGAACCGCAAGGCCGGACGATCGATTTTCACTTCATATCGTTCAACTCGAGTTAGGAATCACACGTTAAAAATTGAGACCTCTATTATCCTCAGTTCGCCCAAGTTTCGACTTTGGACAGTTGTTCGTAGGGGGGCGAAAGTTGGTTATTGAAAAATAGATTTTAACAGGTAAGCAGTCATATCAGAAGTGGAGATATTTTCTGGTGATACTTCCATGAATATTAATTTATACAGTTTTGGAGTACCCGGATAAGTGGCAAGAGTTTTACCATTCTTCTTGAATACAATTTTCTCATCTCAGTATTCATGTGGAGTCCAACGACGGTATCATTTGAGGGACTTTCTGATAGTAACTTTTTTATGTGCTTTTGCCCCTCATCACCATTATCAAATTCCTCAGGTGATTCTGAATCTGATGTTGTTATTGGAGAGGTTTGAAGATCTTCCGAAAAAGCCCTTTCGACTTCGACATCATTTGCACCGTGTCGTTTGCACAGTCGTTCTTCAAATTTTGGTTTCAACCCATATTCAATTATAAAATACGCGGTGAATGGTATATTTTTTTCTGCATCACCTGATTTATTTGAGGCGCTCCTGCAGTATTGGCTGATATTACTTTCAGATATGTTATAATTGGCTCATATATTCGTTCGAGTGCTGATTCTTCACCCTGTCGAACTGCATCTGTTGCTTCAGTTAACTGTTTTTTCAAACATATTTCATCATCATTTTTCTACTTTGGAGTTAATACTTCACGTAAGTACTTATATTTGGGTTGATAGAGAGACTAATTAAAGGTAAACTTCTTCATCGAAATTACCAATGATAAATTTTTGCTTCTGCTCAACAATACGCATTGCATGGCCGTTGAATGTGAAAGCATGAAACTCTGAGCTCATATAAGAATTATAAGGAAAGGGGTGGTTCGAAATAGAACCATCTATACTGCCACGTGCCAACAAAACAAAACGAAAATAACAAAAAAAAAAAAAGAACTTATGGTTCTTAGTTATTTCTTAACAGGTTAGCCAATTTCTGAAGGGCTCGGTAACAGACGCTGAAGAGGCACGCGCACGGCAGCTCAGTCGGGTATAGGGTGGGTTGAACTCAAACACTCTCTATACCGGATAGAGAAAAAAATTAAATATATATATAGGGCGCCACCAACTTCAAAAGTTAAATGAACTGTGGCTACGATTCCAATGAATACCTAAAATAAAGTAAAACTGAAACCGAATAAAAAAAATAATTAAATGTATTTTGAACCGTTACAATACGTTCAAGGTCATATGATGTGGCTCATGATCCAGGTCATGTATCGAAGACAGAGTAGATCGTCGAAGTCAAACTACGTGGTCAAGGTCGGTAGGGATCATTCAAGGTCATATGACGAACATATATCAAGGTCGTGTCACGTCATTCAATGTCAAGTGGGGGGAGGTTCAGAACCGTCATTAGCACCTACTATTGGGTTTGAAAATTGAAATTTCATAAAAAATGAGAATTGAAACTTCCTATGTTTTTATACCACTTTTATTTGTAACCAACGGTACTGCAGTTTCGTCCTACAAGGACATTTTCGAACAAATACAATAACGAATTCGTTCAAAAATGTCCTTGTGGGATGAAACTGCAGTGACGTGAGTTACAAATAAAAATGGTACTCGTATATAAATATAGGAAGTTTTAATTCCCATTTTTCATGATGATCTCTTACCACGTAGTAACTGGCTATATTCATCAATCTATTGAAATTTCAACTCCTGTGTCAATTAGAATTTCAAAAATGTTGGTAGCGTTCTTCATGTGTCGTAGATCCAGCTTCAGTGCTTGTTTTCGGGTTTGTATTTTCTAGTCCGTGATAGCGTTGCTAGTGGAGCCGAAAGTTAGTGAAGGTGTTGAAGAAACCGTCACGCTGTTGTTCAATGGCTGGAATTTTTGGTTCTTTACTCCTTTTGAAGGATTGGGCTACTCAACTGACTGTTAGGCTGCTCCGTTTTCTCCGCGTCTGTGCCAATTTGTTATATTTCGATTGCAGAAAATGACTTTAAAATTAATTTTCCAAGAACATGGAAAACGATTGTTATTTCCTCAAGTATGAAAAGATGTACAACAAATGAGTTGAAGTTTGACGAGACTGGTTACTTTTAATTAACTTCGTTTTGCCACGCAGGACCTGTATATAGAAAAAATCATGCTAACTATGTATTTGGGAGTACAATGGAATGAAACTAGGGCCCGCAATCCTCCCAAAACTGCGTTGCTGTTGGATGTCAAATTAATGTTGTGCATTTGATCTTGGGGATGAATTGTAAAGGCATGAGCATATTAGATAACTTTATACGCATATGAGTTGGCAAAGAAAAGTAGAAATCAATTTATAATTTATTCATCAATATATTGAATATGCAGGACGAAGTGTTGCGCTTGATATTTCTAAGGCCTTTGACCGTGTGTGGCATGAGGGTTTGTTGGCCAAACTTCGATGCTATGGCTTGTCGGATCATTTTTGTGTATGGCTCTCCAGCTTCATGAAAGAACGTCAACGACCTGGCGTGATATTTTCTCGTGAAAGTTTTCGCTTATTTCAAAAGAGTGATTCATATGAAGATAACAATGAGCTGTTTGGAATATGACCTCCGTCACTGATCATAGTTATCATGCCACACTTAGCTATTGCCAGACTTTCGAAAGCATCAGAAACTCTAGAGTCATATACTGATATCAACCATTTTAGACAGTGTTAGTTTATTCTATCACAGTTATCTCAGATATATTGAATGAAACTAATCTAGACTTTTCTTGTCACCGATTTCTAATATGTATTGCTTATTCTCTGGAACGAGTTTGAATAGCTCGTTTAGTTTGACTGGTATACCTTTAGTCATGGTCCTCGTAGCTTAAATCATATATTTCTATGGTTCTGTGAACCTTCATAGTGAAAAATAGTATTATTAGGTTCTAATATGGAGTTACACAAGTATAGGCCAGTCCATTCAATTGTTGAACCAAGAAACCTACCTCCTCGCACTATCGAATTCTCTAAGTTACATTTCAAGTGAACCAATTTACCAAACACTTTCTTTCANTCAATGGAAAATAGAGTTCAGAACCTGGTTTTTCAACATTATAACTCTCTTTGGTGGATCAACAACATAATCTAAACAATGATTTCTAACTTCAGTTGGAGAAGTTGGTTTACAATTTTTATGGAATTTCAGTGATTCTTTCCTATATATACTATTATGATTATTTCATCCAGTAATAGATATGTTTGAAATACTTTTTTCCTTACCCATATATTCATTGAATATTCTATTCATTCAGCTTTTCAGACATGGAGAAAGATCTCCAACGGAAACGTATCCGAAGGATCCATATATCAACTACGAGTGGTCAGGTGGCTGGGGCCAATTAAGTAACGTAAGTATCCATGGAACTTAAATTAAAAAAAAGGATAATTTCAGTTCAGAATTCCAGAAAAAAATTGAATCTATATTTGTTCTAATATTTTATTCAGCGTGACGGTTATGGAATTCAGCTGATTTGCTGTTCTTTGCACAGAATTTCGGTTCTTCAAAGATATAAGGTAGTTTTCACAGAATTTGTCATGAAAAATTGAACAAGAAAGCTCAATTTTGAAAGTGCGACTACATGCTAGAATGTTGGTGAAAGAGTACACGCATGCTATGTGTATGGAATTTGGGAATACACATATATGCAAGAGAAGACGATAGGGAGATTATGGAGAGAATGTGCACCTTGTAAAGGAAAGCATTTTCTATTCGATTCCACCCAGATGCCGGAGAGGAATATACTTACCACATATACATTAAGGCGAAATATAATGCATATTGTTTCACCTCTCAGGAGGTAATGATTGATCCAGACATCGGAATTTTTCGAAAAACATAATTTCTATTACGAATATGCACGCCATTTTGATCTTACTCTACTCCTTTGGTGTCCTGAAGTTGACTCATGAGTAAATGTACCATTCGCCGTGAAATATCATCATATAAGTATGCACCCCAAATCGTTCGCCTCACGACTATACATTCTCAGATAACTTGGAAGCCGTGAGTTGTGAGTGAATACATAACAGAATAGTTCTGGCTAGTTCTTGTGAAGTTGTCAAGAGTTCGGATTCACTCTTCTGCATGGTCCATTACCATGGAAAGCAGCAATCGAAGCATTCCATTAAAAGTAGTTACCCGAGAGAAAAAAGTAATCAGTCTTCTACACTGAACGGGGCGACCACAACTCTGTCACCGAGTTTGAATCTGTTCAGCATGTCGCGAGATAAATTGACTTTTGCCGCTACATAAGTATGAGTAAATGCATGTGGTCTTCTTTGGAAATATTGAAGATTTTGGTTTTTTCAAGAAACTAATTTTTCTTTTTCTCGGGTCAAGTTATGGTAGTCGAATGATGAGTGAAGAAGTTACTGAGAGTAGATACGGGGCCGTCCACGAGGCGCATGATAACCATACATTTGGTGTGAGAATGTCTGTCATATGAGGCCTCAACCTATACTCGCTGACATACGGCATCAGGGTTTTATGCAGCCCTCTTTGACCATCAAAATGAGATGTTATTCATCGTGTAGTCTTCTGCTCCACGTAAAGCAAGTATCATCCAAAAAGAGGAGGAGAGCAGATGGAACAGAAATTCACTCTTCGAATTCAGCAGACTATACCCAGATCATTTTGGTTCAATGATGCCTTCACTACTCTCTGACGATAAGATCACACTAATTTTCTTCAAATGGCAGATATCTTAGTCGAATACTTGCAGAAGTCTGTTATTATTGGTTCACTTCGTCTTCTCAGAACAATAATCACTTACCCCTCAGTTGTGGGGAGTAATCATTGGGTAATGATTCTGACCTAACCTTCTTTGGAAAATGGTCCGACCGGCGCCACATCTTTGGAAAAAAGTTATGAATGCTTTCACTCTATCGAATACACTGTATGATGAAGATTCGGAGGGCAGCGCTCTCCGGAAATGAGGAAAGAGAACAGACAAAGATTATATTGAGAAAAAAAATCGATAGTTGGTATAACTTATCAAAGTAAACAGATCAAAAACAATCTGAATTGGGGGACGAAAATTGAAACGAAATAAATCCCATTGTAATGTGGGTTACTGAGTTTTCATGAGATGGGCCTTTTTCAGTTTTCTTCCGTTTAGATTTTCCAGTACTCAGGAATTTTATCATATATTTTTTGGTTAGTTGTATAGAATAATTTGCGCTTGGGGAGATATTGAAAGATATTGAAAGCTGATAATTTTATGGTACAAATCACTCAAGTGCAGAAACGCCTCTTTCCTTTATCGATCCACCCAGGCTGTGGTAGTATGCCGTAGTAGCCATATATTTTCCGTATACCTGATTTGTTGCATTGAATATGGCGTGAAATACTGAATAGTAGTTTTATAAACTCTACAAGAATTTGACTGTATGAATTGTAAATAACAAGAGGACCTAAAATTGAACAACTACATGAACTTCTTACTGACTACGGCTACGGCGATATTCTAGTTGAAAAAAACCAGACATCACCAGAAGATGGCAAATGAGACTTTGCCGAAACGTTGTGAAAATAATCCTTATGGGGAGAAAATACACAGAACACGGAGC
>NW_019294630.1:4649-24023 GCF_000500325.1 Leptinotarsa decemlineata | reverse complement strand
ACTATACTCTAAATATTTTTATTTTTGATATCCAAGGTTTGCAGTTATGTCCTTATAACAGACATATATTTTCTAGCAATAAGTCTCTCGATATGTTGAAAACTTAGTAATTTATGATTCAATAAATGTATGGATTTCCATATTTTCACTTGGAATACAATTCGCATTATATTATCGGAGTCCAAGCCTGCTTCAACTTTGTAATTTTGAATGTAGTGCCTAGGGGTCGTATCTGTACGGTCACTAAATTCAATAGGTATACCGTTTCTTGACTAGATGGCGCTCGATTTTGTGTCAAATAGGAAATACACGTACATTATCCTGCTAGGTTAGTCTATATACAAAGGTTGCCATTATATTGTTATCGTTGAATTGAAATGTTTGCAGCAGTGAACGTAATGTCATTGAATTTATGAAATTGATAAATTAGATTCGACTCAACGAAAATGACAATTCCATCGCATTTATTTGTAGATGGCAGTATTATGTGAGTATTATACCCTTCGATGGTAAATTCGTCAGAAAATGAATCTAGCCAGGATTCTGTGCAAATTATGATTTTGAATTTAAGATTCAAATCAATATCTTGCAAGCAATTTACGTCGTTTTGCGTCCGTTTCGACCGTTTTGCGTACGTTTCGATCGTTTTGCGTGCGTTTCGACCGTTTAACATGCGTTTCGACCGTTTTGAGTGCGTTTCGACCGTTTCACATGCGTTTCGACCGTTTTGCGTGCGTTTGTTTGTTATCGTTTCATTGTCATGTAGCCGTTTTCATGTTTCAATACGACAGTCATCTGTCACTTAACGTAATTTCGCAAACCAAGTGTGCATCATCAGGGGATGACTAAAGCCCATGCTTTGTCGTATTTTGTGATTGGAGTGGAACACTCAGCTTAACTTCTGTTACAGAGTTGTGTCGGTTAGCAAATTAGAATGGAGGAATCAAATATCGGCCGGTTGATTGTTAGATGAAATTGAATTGGAGAATGAGGATCGAATAATAATAATAATAGTGATAAAAACTTTGAAAGTGACGTAGTCAGCGTGGGAGGTGGTAGCGTGGTAAAAAATGATTTGTTGAAATTAATAAGTTATTAAAAAAACTGACGCAACTGTCAGAAGAGCACTAAGTCGTATATTGATAAGATCGTCGCGTACAGCACACTGCAGAAGAAATGCAAAATATATCGACAAAGAAAAAACAAAGATGTCGCAACATGTCAGGAAGGCACTAAGCCACATCTTCGTTAATGATAGTTGAATCTCAACGTGCAGCACATCAAATGAAAGGAACACGAATGCAGCATTCATCGACAGAGAAAAAAACAAAGATGGCATAACATGTCAGGAGTGCACTAAGTCACATCTTCGTTAATCATAGTTAAATCTCAACGTGCAGCACATCAAATGAAAAGGAACACGAATGCAAAATTCATAGACAGAGAGAAAAACAAAGATGTCGTAACATCTCAGAAGGGCAGTAAGCCGTATTTCCGTTAATAATAGTATGTTTTCAACGTGCAGCACGCCAAATGAAAGAAAAAAAATGCAGAATTCGTCGACAAAGAAGAAACAAAGATGATGCCAATAAAGCACTGAGTTTTATCTTCGTTGATAACAGTCACATCATCGCGTGTAGCACATCAAATGAAAGAGAAACGAATGCAGAATTTATCGACAAACAAAAAACAAAGATGACTGCAAGATGTCAGAGGGACAAAAAGTTGTATATTCGCTAATAATGAATCAGATCGTCACGCAAATCACGTCAAGTGAAATGGAAATTTATGTATAGTTCATCGACAAAGAAAAAACAAAGACGATGCCAACGGGGCACTGAGCCGCATCATCGTTGATAATGTTTGGATCTCAACGTGCAGCACGTCAAATGATAGGAGAAATGGTATAGAATTCATATAGGGAACTCAAAGATAACGTCATGTCAAAAGGGCACTAGTTCACATCTTCGCAGATAGATTAATATGTAAAGCACATGAAAGGGACATGTATGTTGAAAATAATAAAGAAACGTCATGGTAAAACAGGCATAAGGTGTGCATATAATGCAATAATTTCGAATTTTGTTTGAGAAGCATATGTACAGTTGTAGAGATCTGGAGAAAAAAAATTAAAATTTGATTATCCACCATTGCAAAAATAAACACATCCGGTAATGAAAAAAATTATCGTTAACTAAAACATTCCTTATGGTGAGTAGGTTTCGAATCCGTCAAAAACAGGTCATTTCCGGTTTTTACCTCCGGTCATCCGATTTCAATGATTTTGGCATCAATTCGTTCAGATGTCAAGGAACATATTTAATCATTTTCCGAAGCCAAAAGGACATCATTACCTATTCCAGTCATATTAGCTGCAACAGGCCGATGTGGGTACTCATTTCAAATGCCGTCATTTGCTGATTACAAAAAATATAATATCGAGTGACTAACGAGGAATAACAGAGGAAATATTGCAAATACAAAGGAAAAACTTGAATTTCAATGTTATTAGGTTACGAACAACTATAAGTGAAATTAATAGCAGCAGTTCGAATCAAAATCAAACCAGAAGGGACTTTGAAGTTTTGAAGGCGGGGGATTCAAATTCATAAGACACGTTTTCACTATCACACTGTCACCACTAAACTGGCTAGGTTGGCGTGAAGTTGTATGAAATTGATGCTGGGGTGAAAACCAAAAGTAAATGATAAACTATTTCGAGCCTGCAGTGAATGAGCGAAATGTCCGATAAAATACACGACTGCGATCGATCTGTCATTGATTATCTGACACGTTAAAAAATACCCGGAGTATTCCTTATGACATTACAGTTGTCATGTATTTGATTCCTGAAATCATTCATATCTAGTACAGGAGTATTCCTTATGACATTACAATTATCATTTATTTGATTCCTGAAATCATTCATATCTAGTACAGGAGTATTCCTTATGACATTACAATTATCATTTATTTGATTCCTAAAATCATTCATATCTAATACAGGAGTTTTATATACAAGAGATGACCGCATGAATAAAAATCTAGAGGATTTTGGTCACTTTAATCGCAGCGAAAAACACGCATTTTTCAAGCCCCATTTTTTTCAAATACCCATATGATTTGCAATGTGACGTGTCATTAAAAATTATGTAGAAATAAGCGCATTTTTATCTCATTACGTGTCAGTTTGAAGAAATAACCGTCCACAGTAGATAAAAACTTCTCGTAGAGTGTAATTAGCATTATGTTTTTTTTTTTCGGCGAGTGGAAAAATCTTCAAAAGACACCTGGTCGCCCTGTGATGTAGTTCTTTTCTTTTCTTTGTCAGAATGATTTACTAACGGCTTCCCAGTTTTCTATACTTTTGAGCATCTTCTCTATCATGTTTTCCGGTGTTGATTATCCTGTCGTCATTTCTGCGTTTCGTCTCAGATTGTATGTTCTACCGTATCTATCATTCCGCATTACTGACACTCTTCTGTGTCACACACTTTAAATCTAAACAGATACGCCTGAAAGCACCCATGCCCCGTTAGTACTTGTGTGAGAAAGTAATTCACTTCTCCCCATTTTCTGTTCATCCATGGTTCTATGTCTCTTATCAGTCTTCTTTTCCAGTCGGCCTTTCCATCGTCTATCTCCCAAGATTGTTGCCAGTTTTCCATAATTTGTAACTTTGCTAACCTTTTGATACGTTGTTTTGTACCATTGTTCCCTCTTCCGCCAGCAGATCTATTGAGGGGGTTCTTGCAATCATCAGCAGAGCGTTAGTTGATGTTGTTTTGTATGCACACGCTATTTTTACGGCAGCTTGCCGTTGAACACTAAGTTCCATGGCTCTTTTTAAAATCGTTGCGCCATACAGCATGATCGACTGGGCGACTGAGCATAGAATTCTTCTGCTACCTTCTCGAGGACCCCCAACGTTGGGCATTATCCTGCTTAGGTTGCTTATGGCTTTTCCCGCTTTTTTGCTATTTTTCTACTATGAACTCCCATTTTCATATTTCGATCCATGTGGATTCCCAGGTATTCAATAGATTCTTTGCTACGGATGTTCGTTTCCTCCAATTCAATTGAAATACTTTTTAGTTTTCTGCCTGCTGCAAGCAGTACTACCTCTGACTTCTGGGGGGCAAGATTGAGTTGTTTCGCTGTCATCCACTTGGCTATATCCTTCACATTTCTATTGGAAGTTCTTACCAGACTTTCTTCATTTTTCCCCACCACCACTACGGCTAGGTCATCTGCGTAGCCTTAAAGGTTAACTTATCTAGGGACCTTCAGATTCAGTACCCCATCATAGTGGGACCAGTTACGGAGCCTTGTGGAACACCACAGGTGATGTTCATTTTTCCCTTGTATCCTACGATTAACTCCCTCTTTTCAAGGTAGCTGGCAATCATATTGTACAGGTATGCAGGTACATCTCTTCTTTTGATTTCTTCAATATTCCTTTCCATGGTGTGGAGATGAAACCGTTTTGTACATCCAACGTTATCATGGCGTACCTTTTCCTGCCAGTCGTTTCGTTTGCTTGGTCTGCGATGTTTCATACCTTCGCCAGTGCATCTGTTGACCTACCTTTTCGGAAACCGAAATGATTTTCATTTAGATCTTCTTTATTTTCTATTTCTCTCAAGAGTCTCGCCTTGGTCAGATGCTCGAGGAGTTTTCCCATGATGTTCAGGATAGCATTATGTTAGTATGAGTGAGGAGTCAGTTGAACCGAAAAGGGGGGATGGCTTTGGAAGTTCCTAACGTAAGAAGGAATTATTCATAAATTCAAAAAAATATACTTGTTAACATAATTAAAAGAAGTTAATAGTTATGAGACGTCCGCGTGAAAGACATTGTCCTTAGCCTCTACACCAACGTAAGATACTGAAAGTAACTGCGAATGATGGGTATTTACAGCGTTAGTTTTATAAGAAAGTGGCTCATTCATTATACTTGACAGCATTTTTTTGATTTCCGTAGAATGTAATCGTCATTATCATGTTGAAGATACGCATTGTGGACTCAACCTGGAAATGGAGGAGCGGAGTATTTGACAATGACATTTCAAAATACGTTGTTTTGCATAAGTTTCGACAGTTTTTCGTTCGTTTCTCGTGATACCGTTTTGCGTGCGACAGTTTTTCGTGCGTTTTAGACCGTTTTTCGTGCGTTTTAGACCGTTTTTCGTGCGACCGTTACGCGTGTGACCGTTTTTCGTGCGTTTTCGACAGTTTTTCGACCGTTTTTCGTGCGACCGTTATGCGTGTGACCGTTGCGCGTGCGCAAGTTAAAGTTTTTTGAATCGATATACCCTAAATTTACTGATAATATAAAGAAGTTAGTTCAACATTCAATAATAATATATAAATCTTTTCTCAGCTGAACTGCAGTCAAAAACCTCTATACTAATGATCATGGGCTAATACTCTATATCTATAGCATTTGATGTTTGAGGGATAGAATAGTGACCCCAAAGAAGCGTATTGTGTAAATCTGGAATTATATAACGTTATCATCTTCAGGGCTGAGGGCAATCTTGTATAGGGCGGTGCAATGTACTTGATGTTTATCATAATGAATCAAATTTTGGGTGACACTCATATTCTTCATATAATCTGAGCAATTCACATAATCATCGAAAGTAATTTTATTCTTCGCCACCGAAGATTTGACCCCCTTTGCCTTCTTTGTAACCCCCAAGCATGAGATTATTTGATTAATTCCTTCCCCATCATAACCATCATTTATTTATCAACTGCTGCCGCTTCTTATTGATACCATTCTCCGTCACCAACACCCTAGTTGCATACAATTTCGATCTAAGGCCTACACATTCAGGTAACGGAACTGCGTTATTCTCATCTTTCATCATTCCGAGAACCTTTTTATTCACCAAAGGAACGTTGAACTGATTGTTGGAAGGATAATCCGAAGTATCGAAAAATTTTTGACAATCTTGACGTATCATTTCATAAGGATTCTGATTGCATATTTCATAAATCAGGCTATCTGCATCCGTTGAGAGAATTACAAAATTATCTCCGAATCGATGGCGCATATAGCCATAATGAAAATCGTATATGGTAATCTTTGCTAAGTTTAACATAGTATGTCCTACTTGTATCGGTTTATTTAGGTAAACTTGCAGTTTCCTCGGTTCCACTTCCACCAAATTCTCGTTGAAAATCATACAATTTTTGAACTATGGCTTAGAAATATAGGCCTCGGCTATGTAGCGACCTGCCCTTCTAGTGAGGAGTTTAATGTTGACTGTTTTCCCGATTACTGCATTGTTCATTAGCTTGAAGAGGTTTTTTTCAAACTCATTCGTAGCCCTTTTCCGCAACTCAGTATTTAGGGGGCTTTTTCTTTTTTGGATTTATATGTTCAGGGCAGCATGGTAAGTCTTTCTGTGAATCATGTAGATGTTCAGTATACTTCAGATCAACTTCAAGCGTATATCCCACGCCGCTCTCATCGAGTATTCATGAAACGTTAATATTGGTATCGCACCACTTAAACCCATCATATGGTAAATACTGGGATATCGCCCACCCATACTGGTTGTTTACGTCGAAATACATGTGATATGTGTCAGGATTTGTAGGGTCATAATTATTCGAAAATTCATTGTTCGCATGAGCTTCTCTCTTCGAACAAACTTGGCTAAGTTCACTTCGAATCCCTCGGTCAATGAATAGAAACATTGAATAGAACTGGCCGATACTTGATGAGAATCCATATTAAACTGATCAATACAGTTTATTGTATGATATTCACTATAAAGGGTTTTACAAAAACCACGACACGTGTTTCGCTATACAATAGCTCCCTCGAGCATAAACTGAGAGTTACTTCTAAATTACAACCATTTTAGACTCTAACCTAGTACCTACTCGTCTGACTAAATAATGAATCTACCTAGGTATTGACTGTATCGATTAGTTTTTTAAATAGAAACATGTCAGGGTCGGTGAGTAGTTCAAATTCATCTTTGGTGTATTTGAGCATCGCATCCAACGTAAGGCCTGGTAGCGTAAAATAGTGAGCAGGGTCCAGATTATGAGTCCTGAGGCAGCTTCCACGAAATTGTTCGAATACGTCAGCGAGGAGGAGGGTATCTGTTTTCATATATAAATCCACATATTGTCCCAAAGTCTGTCAACTGAAACTCTTCCACACATCCTGGGCTCGTTGATACACTCTGGGGAGCCAGGGCTTATCTTCTAATTTGCTGATTTGTTGTAGAAGGCATCAATTGGGGGCAAGCAAGCTTCATCAAATCTATCGCAAGATTCGATATTATCATAAGGCATGACCCCCTTCTTAGTAAGTAATTTAACCAAGTCTTCAGGTAACTCAGAGAACTGAACTTCATTGGGAAACTGTCAAGTATGATGCTAACATATCCAGAGATGAATTCATGAAGCGAAATGAATCGACGAATCGAAACTGCACTGGAGTATCATCCACATGTTTCGTGAAGGAGATATTATTTTCTTTCGTGATGATGAGGAGGCCAATCGTACCCCTCATTCTAGATGCAATATCTGTGATGATAAAATGTTCATCATAGCCATTTAAATTGTGGAAGACTACGGGAACTATATGACTATCTTTGTAGTTTATATTACAGCCTTCGTGCGCGGGGCAACGATAGTTATCACATGGTATGAGATGGTTATGGTCGCGAACGGTCATTTCTTCGGGAGTGAAGGACTCTTCGCAGATGTGGCAGTGTGTAGCTCTTCGAAGCTCAACTTCTTGGTTTACAATCATATCGATGTCGTGTGGACACCAAAACACTGTAGCCATATCTTCAGCTGGTTGATCCATCTATCTGCGAACCATGTCATACAATCCTCTCCACGATATGCCCTATAGAAGGACTGAGTGTCATTGTATGAGCACTTCAAGTAGTAACCCACAGCTGCCGGAATATGATGTTGAGGTTGTTAGGATCATCAGTAGGCTTCAAAGTCGACCAAGTCGACGTATACGACGAATAGAGCCTTTTCTTTATTTTTATGGATTTTGAACTCGATAATGTTTTTACCCTCCTCAGGCATCTTGATGGCTGTTTCATTGATTTTCTGGCAATCCTCAGTATGTTTCTGTATTTTTCCTTGGGGTCGAAAGTACTGCAAGCAGCGATCACAAAAGTACTTTCGACCATGTGCTTCACTCAACTGTTTCGATGAAAGCTTTGATACATTCCTGAATCAGCAGTGAGTTCATATGTCTATCTTTCTTCCCCTTTGTGAGGTATGTAGGTGAGGTAATGAACGTTTCACATTTCTCTTGAAGGATGTAAACACTGATGGAAATTTCATTTAGTTTTTCAAATCTCGGAATCTGCTTGAAAGTCAACGGCCACAGTATACCCTCTAATTTCAGAACGCTGGAATAATGAAGATATGATGAATTACGATCAGCATGTTTTTGCACAGAATAGAGTGGTAAGGTAACACCCCACGAGAAGCAGGCTTTATCGTCGTTTTCAATATCAAGTCAAGCTTTTTTTCCATCAAATTTGAGGTGGATGATCTATGAATGAGGACCCCAGTTGTGGTGTGAATTTATTTATATTCACACCCAAGTTCAAGATCTTCTTCAGCGCCCAGCTGCTGTCTCTTGAAACTCTTCAAGCTCTATGAGTATTGGTGTTGTAACTTTTTCATCGAACCAATCATTGGGGGCGGTGTCTCTATATATGGGAGAGTTCGTAGTACTGAATTACTTGTACTCCTTCAGTAATCTGTCCCTCTTCACTGTCTCAAATTCTCCGCAGAAGATGGTATTCACCTTGATAGATTAATCCTTCTTCAGAGCATTCGGAATTCTCCGCTTGAAGAGAGCCTTGCAGTCATCCATAAAAGCCGAGGGGTGATGATGTTTGAGATTGGAAATAACACCAGATCTAATTCTAGAGTTAAAATCTGACTCGAAATCATCCTAATGTCGTGATGCCTGTCCCGCCCCCTTCTTTCTTATCACTTTGAACTGACTCTTTAGACTTTTGATATTGCGTTAACAGGCTTCCAAATGCTGCTTCTCACCCAGTGATGATGCGATCTTTATCGCCTTCCTTATTCTTCGTGAACCTTCATCACAATCTTCAATTATACAGAGCAGTTTTTTCATCGAACATTGTGGTTATCAACCCCAAAAAAGAGGAGATATACTGCACCAAGTCAGAGAAGAGCGGCATTTTTCTATGATGAGATGTTTGACTTTGAAATATTTGTAACAGAATGACAAAACTCAGCTGCGCGAGCGTTTCCCCATCAACTAACATTAAGTATGCGTCAGTAGTGTGTAACAAAGTTTACTTAGGCCCTCTGGAGAATGTTTGTTGCGATACACCTCAGAAAATCATTTCCCTGATTTCAATTACACATCAGTGTCTTACAGTGAGGATGACACATCGGTGTCTACCAGCGAGGATGACACTGTTCCATGTACGTGCAATTTGTTACCATTCATTTAAAGTAGAACTCCTTTGAATGATATCTGATTTTATTCCATAACGAATGTTTGAATACAAACTGAGTAGAGAAAAGTATTCTGTATAATTCAGTGTTCATATAAAAGTATTTGTTTCGAAAGAATTTTTTTTCGTTCAATTCAATGTATATATGAAAGTAGCTGTTTCAGGAGGGCTTTCTCTCAGTTTGTGTCTGAAAGTTAATTCTTTGCATGATCAACACATCCATGTATAGAGTTACTTATTTTCAAATTGATTACTCCCTTTCTTTGGAAGATTCCCACATTTTTTGTATCAAGATGGAGTAGTAGAAAGCCAAAAACTTGTCTTCATAAAATAATTAATTATGTTTTTCGACATCAAAACGATTTCACTGATGTCGGAATCAGTGAAATCGGACGACCGAAAGTGAAAACCGGAAGTGACCTGTTTTTGACGGTTTCGAAACCTTCTCACCATAAGGAATCCAAATATTTTGTATGTTTCAGTAAACGATGATTTTTTCATTACCGGATGTATTTATTTTTTGCATGAAAGGAAAAGATATGTCAAAGGTGGATATTCAAATTTTCATATTTTATCTACAACTGTACAAATGACTCTGATACTAATTTCGAAATTATTGCATTATATGCACATCTTATGCCTATTTGACATGTGATCATGACGTTTCTTTACATCATAATCTGTCTGCGAAGATGCGAACTAGTGCCCTTTTGACATGACGATATCTTTGAGTTCCATATATGAATTCTATACCCCTTCTCCTTTCATTTGACGTGCTGCACGTAGAGAACAAACTATTACTAACGAAAATACGGTTTAGTGCCCTTCTGGCATGTTACGCCATCTTTAGTTTTTCTTTGTCGATGAATTTTGCATTCGTTTTCCTGTCATTTGAAATGCTGCACGTTGAGATTCAACTATCATTAACGAAGATGTGGCTTAGTGCCTACCCGACATGTTGCGCCATCTTTGTTTTTTCTTTGTCGATACATTCTGCATTTCTTCTTCTTTTATTTGACGTGCTGTACGCGATAATTCGATTATCATTAGCGAATATACAACTTAGTGCCCTTCTGACAGTTGCGCCATTTTTTTTGTAGTAACTCATTCATTTTAACAAATCATTACACATTTGCTACCACGCTACCACCTCCCACGCTGACTACGCCACTTTCAAAGTTTTTAATGTTTTATCACTATTATTATTATTCGACCCTCATTATCCAATTCAATTCCATGTAATACAATCAACTGACCGATATTTGATTCCTCCATTCTGATTGGCTAACCGACACAACTCTGTAACAGAAGTTAGGCTGAGTGTTCCACAAGGTTCCGTTCACGAATGTGAAAATTCACAAAATGAACTTTCATACGACAAATCATGGACTTTAGTCATCACCTGATGATGCACACTTGGTTAGCGAAACGCATTAAGAGACAGACGACTGTCATATTGAAACATGAAAACGGCTACAATGACGATGAAACGATAACAAATAAACGCACGCAAATCGGTCGTAATGCACGCAAAACGGTCGAAACGCATGAAAAACGATCGAAACGTACGCAAAACGGTCGAAACGTACGCAAAAGGACGTATTTTGAAATGCCGTGTTCGAATACTACGCTTTCCCCATTGGCCCCACGTTAACTCCACAACACGTAACTCTTCGACACCTTAGGTGCCATGTCCTTCTCCTCGTGATGCTAACTTGGTTAAACAAAGATTCGACTTTTGATGTCCTTCTGACATGTTGGAACGCTAAACTTAAACCGACATGTTTATTCTTTAAATGGTGTATTTTGAAACACCCTGTATATACATTGATACCATGTTTTTCCTGAAATGATGTATTTTGAGACACCCTGTACACATTGAGGAACGGCACGTTGAAGTGTTAAACTGATTCATCATTATTAATATATCACTTTCGCGCTTCCAATATACAACCATTATCGAGTCGTATAAATAATGACTTATTTCACAACCGACAATACCGAACCTGCCATGCTGGCATTGGCGGCGTATATCCACGATACCATCTCCATCTCTCTTTGCGTCGATTACGTCACACGTGTCTCTCACTCTTACACACACACATACACCTTTATATGAAACATAATTTTTTTCCCAAATCTAAAGATATTTTCCTATCTTCAACATGATAATGACGTTAAAATTTCCCTAACATTCTACGGAAATTAAAAAATGCGGTCAAGTATATAGAAAGTATCAATTTCAGTCCCGACAAAATAACCGCTATAAATATCAACAATTCGCAATTATCAACAATTCAACAATTACTTCCAATATTCCACGTTGGTATCGAGGCTAAGGACAACGACTGCCAGGCCGACCTCTGCGTCGACCTCTCTCATACTGATAAAAACTTTTTTCAATTAGGACCACGTGACTGGTACGTGACAAAGGGCCGAGAGGTGAGGCGGAGTCCCAAGGGGGTACACGCTCTTTGAATCTTTACGATACTCATTCCATCCTTCTCTGCATCCATTACGTCACACGTTTCTCTCTTCCACTCACTAAAGTCTCTCTCTGAAACACTTACCAACGACGAGCAACCTTGAAGTGGGCCAAAACCGGTGTTGTTCATCTACTGGATTTGAATTTTCCGCTGTACGCGCGGTAGCTTCTGATTGGTCGACTATATGACAGTTAAAGTGGAGGAGTGGAGGTGGTCTGAAGTGGGCTTTGTGTGAACTGAGCCTGAGGTGCAAAAAGGTCCAGAATGAACCTGCTAAAATTTGCACGTGTTTTTCCATAAGAAATGGGATTGAACTCCTACAGCTATATTATTTCTTTACTTGAAAAAGCAAAAAAACTCCTCATAGAGCATTATATAATTCATAAATTCAAAAATGTGCTATCAACTGAGATTTGGATTATACAATATTTTCATAGTTTCGGTAATCTCAAACCTCCAGTGGAATTGATACGATATTTTGGAAGAGGTATAACGATCACATATAACAATGATAGGTATCAAAATTTTGAGCAGAGTAATTGCGGACACCTGTGCCTACAGTTTTTATTTCACAATGCCAGCAAAAATACCTAGAAGTGAATCTTTGCGGGATTCAACGGATGCTGAATTGAAATCTTCATCAATTGACTATTTGGTTGAGAATCAGGTGCCGCCTACATCAGCTGCGTCATCGTTACAAAAAGCAATGTTGGCTCACAAATAGAATGCTATTATTGTAGAAATGATTTTCATTCGAAATGTTGTTGTTGTTTCAATCATTATTTAAGGGGATGTCACAGTGACATTATATCAGTCATGTCTATGATATTAACGCTAACGAGCCATTCTTCGACGTTCTCCATCGATTTCAATCCACACATTCCATTAGATTCTGATTCTGAATATACTTTTGTCTTCGCTCAGTTTCCGTTCGTAAAAAAGTATACCCAACAATGAAGAAGGTACAAAATTCTACTACTATGAAAACGGCGACAAAACTGAACAAAAAAGTATGGATATCCCTGCTAGATCTTACGAAAGTGGTGACATTGAAGAAATAGTAACCGTTCAAGGAAAACCCTGAGGATTTTTTTTTTATCTCAAACCGAATAATAATACGCTAAAAAATGAAATATTCCGTCTGAAACACTCGATTGATTTCCAACCTGCAAATAGTTTGGCTCACATAATGGGGTTTTCATCTTCTCTTCTCAAACCAAACGTACATTACAAATCCGATCTACCTGTGGATATCATTAAAGTACGCACCATACACATAGATAGCCCCATTACGTTTGGAGCCTCCTAAAACGACACACCGTCTCATACGATAAACGAATTTGCTGTTGGTGTTGATCCTAGAAACGCAATTGATAAAACACCTAATCACCCCATTTACCTATCAATTGCACATAGAGACGAAATAAACAATATTACGCAGCGAGTTCTCGACCAACATTCTAGGCTCATTGATTTCCGAAACGAAGAAATAATAGTTCGTTTGGAATTGAAGCAAAAGTGTGGTGCTTAAACAATATTACGCAGCGAGTTCTCGACCAACTTTCTAGGCTCATTGATTTCCGAAACGAAGAAATAATAGTTCGTTTGGAATTGAAGCAAAAGTGTGGTGCTGACTATCTATAAAAATAATTCTCCTCCATACCCAACATCAGTCTTCACCAAGACCTTTACTAGTCGACAACTATTGATAGCGGAAAATAAATTGTTTCCAGATTCTCTTGGCTATCATGTTGTCCTTTCAAGTATTCAACATTTTTCGAAAACCGCAAAACGGTGAGTCCATACAAACGGTAGAGTGGCGTAACTACTATATTTATGTCAAGTCTTCTCGCAGCAACGATGTTATTGAAATCAACGTCAATCAATTGGATAACTACGATAAGTTGAGAAGACCAAAGGGAACGGTATGGTGTCATTCGTAAAAAATTATGGCGCTTTCATGTTTCAATCCGCTAGTTATGAGCAGAGTGGTAAGGAATTGGAAGCAGTTCGTGAATTTGGAATTGTTAGTACTGTTAGAGGCTTTCTCATCTACACCGACCAAGATATCAAACACTTGGCCACCTCCGGTTGGACTTTTCTCACCAATACAGGTGTCATCAACACAAAGCATACATGCTCATACCTATCAAACATTTTTTTGAATACTTTTAACGATTACGCTAGTTTACAACCAATTGACGACTGTAATGCAAAAGGCAGTCCTTTGTTTGTTTTTCGTCACTAAATGCGAAAATTATAGTAAACATTTCCTAACACGTAAACATTTTTATTTATGATTATTTTCACAAAAATTGAATAAACACGACATTCCAAATTTGCTTTTTCCCTAAATTGAGGATTTTTTTAATCTGGCAACACAGCGTCTAAAATAAGTTTGAAAGCCGTTTTGCTCCATAATGGTAACATAAGACCCTCTATTCCTCTTGCACATGCAGTTTCCATGAAGGAAATACACGAAAGTATGTCACTTATTATTCTGAATGCAATAAGTTATAATACGTATAAGGGACGAATATATGGTGACCTAATAGTCATAGGACTATTACTAGGTCTTTAGGGCGGATTTACGAAGTTTCGCTGTTTTCTTTGCCTTTAGAACAGTAGGGCAACACAGAGCCATTATCAAGTAAAAGAATAGCCTCCGAAAGATAAATATATTCCTACCTTAAACAAGTTTTTTAAAAATTAAGTAATGCGAAGCTCAAGGAAGGTATATTTGTTGGACCACAAATTAGAAAACTACTAAGTGATCAACAGTTTGATCAACAATCGAGTAATGTTGAATTAGCTGCGTGTAGTTCTTTCAAAAGAATAGTTTTGGAGTTTTTAGGAAACAAAAAAGTAGATAATTACGAAACACTTGTAGAAAAACTACTTAAAAACTACTGCAGAATGGAATGTCGCATCTCTCTCAAAATCCATTTCCATCAAGATCTACTGACAATGGAGCAACGTTACCAAGGCAGATGGGATGCAGCAATGATGGGGAATTATTGTTGGTTCCTTATGAGGAAAAAAACGTAACATCTAAAAGAAATTTCCATTGTCTAATATAATATAAATTGATTTGAAATACCTGGAAAAAACTGTAAAAAAGTAAAAAGATCAACCAAAAAATAACAATCCCATCAATAACTGATGATAACCGAACTGATGAAATACACCACAAAACATTGTCAACCACCTTCAAACAAACATATAAAAGAAAGTCAAAATTTGCAAAAAGGTTATGTACAAAAGAATGGTTTTTCATGTGTAATGTAAATCAAGTCTGTTATCCTCAAAATATATTGTTTTTTTCTTGTTTTGATCTTATATTTTCCTATAATATGTGGAAAATTTTTGATGTTGAAGTCGCAGTCAGGATGCTTTAAACTCTCATGTATAGCTATTATATTAGTCGATTTTTTTTTATTTGTTGGCTAGTGTTATCACTGTTTCCTACGGTAAACATACCATTCGATTAGTACGAGCTGAAGAGGATAGCAACTGTTTCAGAATAGAAGAGACTCCTGCTGCACTAACACCGAAATCGAAAGTTAAATTGGAAATTGAAAATATAAAGTTGAACGAATCTTTCCGTATGGTCAAATTAAATTGCAACTTTTGAAAGCTATCCAAGCTGACACTCCCATTCTCATACCGTTCAGAAAATAGGAACTTAAAATGCTGTCTGCTCCCACACAAGATGCAAAAAATGAAAAAATGGGCCGTCAAGACTTCTTCGTTCCTCGAGAGCCCTCGCTATGTGATTGTATGTTTTCAAAAAAATCGTGATTGTACTATAGTCAACAATGATCTAAAAATATTCAATCGTTTCAATATGACCAATGTAACGCCCATGTAACGGTGAGAATTATCCCAAAGAAAATATGCATCGGAATTTTGCATAGAATTTTTCGCAAGCTCATTTCATCNATTCCCTCACTTTTAATGGAAACTCTCTGATTTCGACCATTCAGGTATGAACTAGCCCATTTCAAAGCGTTTCCTCTAATTCCATACTTCTCTAATTTATACATCAGAAGAGATCTGTCCAAACAGTCATATGCTTTAGAAAGATCTAAAAACATTCCTAAAGATAAATATTTTTTTTCAATGAAATTCAATACATGTTGAGTGAATTGGAAGATGGCTGACATTGTAGATCTACCTTGGATGTAACCATGTTGATTCTTACTGAAAATGTTACATTTATTAAAGAAATCTATCAGTTGTTCAGAAAATGCTAATTCAAACAATTTTGAGAAACTAGGAGGTTGACTTATTGGCCTATAATTTTCCATGAGTTCTATATCACCGTTTTTATATATAGGTGTAACTAAAGACACCTTCAGTTGTTCCAGAAGGCACGAGAGCATTGGATGAGACGAGTGGATTGGAATTCAATGTAGTAACATTTTACTGCTGACAAACACACAATTTTCCTGTTTGAGTGAAGATGATCGCCGTACCGCCTGTTACTTGGAGCGAAACATTCAGGGATTGAGGTATTTATCTGTCTTTGTGGAATATAATCAACTGGATGGCATCCTCACGGAAAATCTACAAGGTTTCGATGTCATTTATGTACCAGGACATCAAAAACATGACTATCTGAGTGCGTAATTTCACAAGTTGGATATACCTACTTGCGTTGTGAATTTGGAGGGCTGTGACAATACGACATGGATGGTTCGCACCACTCTCCCACTCTCCGAAACACTCGTAACTCGAGTTGGGTATTCACAAGGTTCCGATCGGATTTCATGAAAATTGCAAAACGTTTAGCTCCATAAGAAAATACATGGAATTTTGAGCTCGAAACAAGTGTGCTCATCCACTTGTCATGTTTTAAAATTTGTATTTAGTTTTTTATTGTTTTAGAAAAGGTTTGTCGCTTTCCCAAGCCCTGAATATGCTTGCGGATGATGACGAATTACTCCAAAACACAGACGAAATATTTTTGGAACCTCCCGACCCTAACGTAGACACAGATGAGGATTTTGCAGATGAAGAGAGAGGAGGAATGATGTGCAACCTCAGTGGTACCTGAAATTAAACTATTACTTTAAACTTATTTGTTATTATTTTTAGGTCGTCAGTAGCTTGCTCCCGCCAAAATAAAATTGGTCAACAATGTATACAATCTGCCAGAATAGAAAGAAACACATCATGATTTCTCGTCCTCACTGTGTGGCCGCCTACAACCAGAACATGGGTGGGACTTTATGGATCAGAGAATTGCTACGTACAGCATCGGCGTACGTGGTAAAAAGTGGTACTGACCTATTTTTATTTGGCTAATAGATGTAGCCCTGCACAATGCTTGATACCAGAGATGTAGAAATGAAAAAATGTCAGCACTAAATTTTAGAAGAGGAATAGTGCATGTATATTTGACCAAGTACAAAACCATTGTCAAGATTCCTGGACGAATCTCTCTTGCAAAAAATGTTTTTCCAGCCCTACGATTTGATTATTTTGTGGTCTCATACAAGCGACGAAGATAAGCTGGGGTGGGTCTTTTGGAAGAACAATGTGTAAAAAATGTAATATAGGTCTTTGCGTAAACTGTTTTGCCAAGTACCATACAAGCTAGGTTTAGTTTTAACATATTTTAGCTACACTGTATAGTATTTATTTTTGTAATAAAAAGTATGTCTCATCGCCTACGGATACCATATGGTATCAGCATTTTTTAATGCCAAAATTTATACTAAAACTCTATGAACATTAAAAAGCGCTCAAAAATCTCTAATAGAATATTTTCAAAGTAGTAATATGAAACGCAAAAACAATATTGAAGGATACTTGTCATGCACTGTTTGTAACATTTGGAGTATTAATGAATTTTACTGNTAAAGTTTCATCAAAATCGTTCAATCGTTTAGGCGTGAAAGAGCCACAAACCTACATACATACATACATCCATCCTCACAAACTATCACATTTATATTAGTTTAGATAGATAGATTATGTGATACTATTATGAAAATGTTTTTTCACAATCACAAAAATGTCACAAACAGACACATCTAATGATAAAATATATGATTGTTTGATTGAACAATGAGACTCACTTTGTTATGTTTGTGCTTGAGAAAATTGTTATAAATATATAATCACGAGGCAATTGTTTTGTCACTTTGGATCTGATATTTCAAAATCAAGATTGAAAAAAACCTGTGACATATTTCACATTTACTTGCTCACACGAATCAAATTTAGTCAATCAAGCCACAGAGTGACAATTTTTTTATTTTGTCAGAATTTCTTACCGTTAAGGAGCCTTTAGGTCATTTTAGATTTCCTTGTCATAACATTTCATTTCAAATCCTAATTAGTGTTCTCAATAATTTTGTGTACATACCTACATATATTGTGATTTTAATCATTTTGCTGAAGAGAAGACTCATTGTATTATAATGTCTACATTAACCTTTGGAAAGCCTTGAGTTTCCTCTAGCATTTGGGTTTTTCACTAAGAATTTTTTAATAACTGCTTCCTAAACCTATAACGTAACGTACACAATATGATTTTATATGCTTTGAAATTGATTCTACTGCGTATTATATATTTGTTTTGTAAACAATTATTTCCAAAGTTACCAACTTATTGGGAGATATAATAGTTAAAAATCTATTGCAAAATATTTATCTAAGAGATAAAGGAGCAGACAAGAAAGTGAATTAATAAAAATGTAATAGGACTGTCATTAACAAGCAAGTACTTACATGTCTCCACTGCGAACTGAAAAATGGTAGAATTGTTTGTCCTAAGAGAATATTAGCAAAACATGCTTTTCCATGACAGTTCTGTCCAAAAACCAGTATGGTGGGAGTTCTTTTCAACTTTTGTGAGAGTCGTTCAATCCCTGTATTCATCAATTCTTCTTTCACTTCGCCTACGAAAATTATACTAGTTTTCGAATTCAGATTTTCAATATTGTATCTAACTCGAATAAAAATATAAAATGAATGGATTTATAGTCTATTTCAAAAGAGTGTAGAGTAATAAATCATGAAGTGTCATAAAATTTGCCTGAATTTCGTTGTCGTCCATGGGCGTAGGCAAATCTTAGGATTATTAAACTTAATAATTAAAGTAAATTAAAAATTACAGACATAGATAATAATAAAAGGCCATTTTTGGGAAGTAATTTGGTCTAAAACTAAGTACCTACATGTATTTAGGTAAGTAAAATTTCTTAAAAAAAGATTAAGATTAATTTTAGTGGTTCTTGTAAACTTATTTAATATGCAATTTGGGTTCATATACTTGAGCATGATTTCTCAAAAAAGGGTTAACACTTAGTTCCGAGGTGCCATGTCATTATAATAATCCCTTTTTGACCCTGCCCACCAATCATGCAATACCTATTAAAC
>NW_019294629.1:0-19744 GCF_000500325.1 Leptinotarsa decemlineata | reverse complement strand
GGGTGAGGGAGAGCGGCAGAGAGCCTGCGCACCGCGCGTCCCCCGCACTTCTCACACCATCCATCGGTGCGTGCGGCGCGGCGCGCCGTCTCTCGCCGCCTTCCCTTCATCGACGATCGGTGACCATAGATAAATATATAGTCGGTGACCGATCCCAGTTGGCAAGCGATAGTAAATAAACAATCAGAAACAAACATAAAACAACTGCGCTGCTAAGAAACCCTGCCCAGTTTAATCTTCTTTTCAATTAACTCATGTTTTGTGACTATTATTTAACTGACCTACTGCGGACCCCTGGTATACGTGCTACGGACCCCCTAGGGGTCCATGGACCCCACTTTAAGAAACCCTGCTCTATCGAGAAAAATATCTGGTCCGGCAGGAATCGAACCCACGACATTCAGATCGTGAGTCGGGCGCACTACCACCGCGGCCAATTCCACATGCCTTCGCAAATCTACTGCACTCCACTTTGAGATATAATGGACTTCTACCAGAGGTTACTTTTGGAGAGGTTGCTGAATTAGATCGATTACCAAGTGCAGTTGAAATATCGGAAGAGGGAAAAATAAATATGGAGCAATTGGCAACAAATTAATTTTCTTTGGAATCTATTCAGTTTATCACATTTGAGAAAGCTATTTGCAAGTTAATTCACCCGAAATGAGAGGTTTTTTTGGACCGTGTTTCTTCATCAATGCCATACACAGTTTCTCGTATACAGTATCTACCGTTCATTGAAGAAAATTCGCCTGATTTACGAACTGTCTATACATCAATTCTTTACGCTGCAAAACATGCTCGTCGTATGGATCAGAAAACTATATTTGTCACCTTCGAATACCCTTTGCACATGGAAGCTCAACAAATCTTATGTAATTGTGAAGTAAAGGAGTTAGAAAATGTCGTAACTCGTATCGGTAGATTTCACCTATTAATGTCATTTTTCAAAGCGGTGGGTACTATTATGAAGGCGGGTTGGCTGTCTTTGTTCATCTTCCACTGCCTGAACCACTGTGCCTGCTGCTTCTGCGAGTGCATTGGCTTGGGTTGTGGGGGTTGAGCAAACCGGCCATCGGATGCCTATTTCCACGTAGCTCCGCTGGATACGGGAATGACAGAATCACTTGTGTTTCTGTTATCTCCTTACTGAATGGCATCCCAACGATGGTTAATCCTAAGGTGTGTATCCGTGCTGAGAGGATGAATGACACTGAGCCTATCAGCTGTCTCTAACGGAACCTTCGAGATACCGGGCGACCACTCGTCGTAGTATCGCCTTGTCACGGTAATGCGGGACTCTGCCGTGATTGAACTTCTTTCTCTAGCTACTCGTAGGACTTTTATGGGCAGAGTAAACTTGCCCGCTGAGTCTACAGAGGAGATGGAAACAAGAAAATTGCGGTTGCTGTATTTCTCGATAAGGAAGAAGCATTTGACACTTATGGTGCAATTGTCTTGTGGCCGAAGGCTTCACAGAAAACGGTCCAGGCGAATCCCTCTGGCTTATAAAGACAGGCTTGTCTGGCCATCAGTGGTGTCATTAGTACCACACCGTCAGCGGATTTGGATATCCTTCTAGATCTACCTTCCCTCTACATTTTTTCTTGAGAGAGAGGCTAGATGGACTGCATATAGACTTGTACACATTGCCAATTGCACAAATTGATTCAATGCAGAATGCAACAGACTGTTGGTTGACACTGGAAGTCACAGCATTCTGGAAATGACCTCTAAATTTATGCCTCCAACAGTCAACTACGAACTACCTTAAAAAGTACTGTTTCCGAGTAAAGAGGACAGGATCCTCCGAGAGAAGGAAATATTAAGAGCAGATAGTTGTTGGTTCACAGATGGATCAAAAACACCTTCCGGTTCTGGTGCAGGTGTTTTCAGTCGCAGACCCAGGATAGAAATATCAACCTGCCTAGGAACCTATGCGACTGTATTTCAAGCGGAAATTTACGCTATTGAATTTTGTGCGGAGATATTGGATAAATCCAACCTCATACACAAGTCAATAACAATATTCCCGGACAGTCAAGCGGCGTTGGCTCCTACTGAGCCAACGTCTAAATTGGTAGCAAATTACCATAAATGACTCTCCTCGATAGGAGAGTCCATACTGGACTGCTGCAAGCTTCATCGGACTGGAACCTGTGATTGGTATCGCTTTAGACTTTAACAAACAAATATTAAACACTTGGATGGCAAGAAGATTTATGGACTTCTGGCAGAATCTTCCAGAATTGACTCACTCCAAGGCGTTTATTCACCCTTCGAAGCTTGATACCAAACAGTTGTTGGACTACTGTACGGATGAACTACAATGTCTAACAGGCTTTCCTACAGGTCACTGTCATTTGAATCATCATATGCAGGGACTCGAACTGTCGGAAGACAGTGTGGAAAATGATGAAACAGTGGAGCACATACTTTGTGCCTGCCCCGCTGAGGACCAAATCAGGTTATTAGAGTTTGGCAGAGCCGTACTCTAACCATCTGACCTAAACGACCACTCACCATACAAACTAATCGGTTTCGTTAAGAAGCTGAGTTTTTAATTTCTAATAAAAAAATGGACAATCCACTAGAGTCTATTTATTCTCATATTCATAAATGAAGAGTCCAGGGAAAAACCGGCATCAGTCCATTTTCATGCAAAAGTGAGCGTACAGTTTATTTTCATGGAGTATTGTAGTACCTATCAGATGATGAAATCGTTAAATGGTTGAAGTAGCTCAGGTCCTCAAAACAACAGAAACAAAATTGCCTATACCTGGGAAGGGTGGCATTAGTCCGCGACCGTGTATGGAAAAACGGCATCAGTCCTTGCCGGATGGAGTTCAGTTTGTATTAAGGCTTTTTTGTCTTTACATGGAATAACATGTCGTCGAGCTAGATACGTCAGGGAGTCTTTCCTGTTAACTGGGAAATCATCCATCGACATGCGTGGAAAACACAGTACACGACCTAACAAACTTTCAGAAGACTTAAAGAGCGCAAATCATATTATTCCATGACAGACTCAAAAAAAGGTATCTGTCTGAAAACCTGAATATCGTCAAATTGCACAATATGTATTCTGATCGTAACACTGATAATATAACCTTTCCTACGAAAGTTTCCGAGAAATTTTTGAAAGTAACTTTAATATTTCATTTGGGTATCCACGCAAAGACACGTGCAGCACGTGTGATTCCTTCAAAGCCGACATATCTTCACTTACTCTAACATTGAAGTCCATCTTGGATAAACACCAGGAAAATGGCAAGCGATGATTTGAAGAAAGAAATGCGTGAAAAGGAGCTACATCTAACAAAAAATTAGCAATTTTACAGTCGAAAAAGAAATCACCGCAAAAGTGCTGCAAAGTCGATTAGTATGGAAAGTATCGCCATGGATTACCATGCCCAAATATTACTACCAATGATGTTTACTATAAACGTCAACTGACTTTCATTAGTTTCAACGTTCATATTCTGTCGAATACAAGATCTGTATTTTACAACTATGATGAAACTGTTGCTGAGAAAGGAGCTGACGACGTTTGTTATATGCTGTGTCACTTCTTTTATAATATCCTGCCTATGGAGGTGAAAAAACTGTCAATATTTTGTGATTCCTGCGCAGGACAAAATAAAAACTTCACTGTAATTCGGTGCTTCCGTACTTGGTCACTAAAAAGAACCGTTTTGATACTGTGAAAGTGATATTCCCGATCAGGGGGCATTCATACCTCGAATGTGATCGATACATGAGCCTCGTAGATCAAAAAGCATACACTGAGGTACCAGATGACTGGAGAGAAGAATTAAGAAACTGCCGGGTGAAACCTACACCATTCGAAGTGATTGACTGTGGCAAAAAGTTTGTATTTCAAAATTGGGGTTCATTTTTATCGCCGCTTTATCAAATGAAGTACCCCTTCCCGACTCGGCTTATCAGGATGCTGAAGTTTTGTAACGAGAATCCCCGCTTGGTGTTCCACAGAATCACATATTGTGGTCTTTATGCTAGTTCTAAATTTAACCGAAAACCACTTACAAAGAACCAAAGATAGAAAAAGAATTAGAGAAATGAAGAGGAGGTGTTGACAAAACTTTATCAGTGCCCAATCCCCGTCAAAAAACTCAAATGGAAGGATTAGCAAGATCTAACTTCATTCCTCCAGAGAGCAGAAGCCAGAGTTTTATCAACAATTAACATTTGCCGAACAACCGGAAGAGAGCGATGACGAATTTGTGGATGACCCACCAATAGACACCTGATACAGGTGAAAAGTGGCATGTGTCCATGCCTAAATATT
Source organism: Leptinotarsa decemlineata (assembly GCF_000500325.1). NCBI lineage: Eukaryota > Metazoa > Arthropoda > Insecta > Coleoptera > Chrysomelidae > Leptinotarsa > Leptinotarsa decemlineata. Next base: position 15,435 of record NW_019294629.1, on the reverse strand, counting down.
ATTTCTTTATTGTTTCGTCATAAGTTCTGAGTAAATGTTGATTTTGTGACTTATTTTCTTTCCATTTCAGTTCCTTACAAGTAATTTAACGTATATTTTCCATTTTCTTGGAATCCGTCCGAATGGACTATTGTCGTTCTTCCCCTGTACCCTTCAAATGTATGTAAAAATTTGAGTTTGATTAACTACGCTATGAAAGTAGTGATTTTATAGTGGGATCTTAGACTATAAAGACTGACATGACGACGCGACACGACAATCAAATTTCCCAATTCGGGTATGCACTTATGCCGACAATATCTTGCTAATCGCTTGTCAGTTCATCTCGTGCTCTCTTTCAGGGTTACCAGGTTGCTATTTGACCAATCATTTTTGTAGAAAGCTTCACACAATTATGTAATATATATTTAGAATTAGTTACTTTTGTTGAGTGCACTTACAATCAAATATTGCAACAATCAAAATGCGAAATAAATTGTTGAATATGCATTGGAAAAAGTACAAATTGAATTCAATAATGAATTACCATGTCAAATAGAATATTTTTTGGATAATATCATGACAAAAACTCAGATCGCAAATTAATTTAAGAATTAATTAAAAAATAACTACACAAATTCTTTTTTCCAGCGTGGATATAAAGCAATATAGAGAAATGAGAAATTTCAAAATATAATACACATTATCAAAATGATTCTTTTCGAAACTTGATATTGCCATATCACAAAATAACACAAACAAAATTTCAGAAATAGTTATTAATGCGATTAATTTATCATATTGATACAGACAGACATGGTGGAGTACTTTAATTTATAATATTTGGTAATATGCATTGATTTGACATAAAAATACTCAAGAAAAAGTGAAAAAATTCGTTAAGAACTATGATGTTTTTGAACGTAGAATTTTCAATCTATGGAATTCAAAAATATCAACAATATTGGTTATTTTAACGTGCCATTCTAATGGACCACGATTTTGATATTTGTTATCTAGCCAATCAGCTTGTCGTATTGGGAGGGTACCTCATCTTGCTACAATGGAATTTCAGTTGAAAATTCATTTTGATTCGTCAATTATCCCAATTGGTAAATAGAATGATGCGGTCGAATCAAATGACTAACCAGATCACCTGATATAACGCCTGCAGATGTTGTTGAGGGGATGAGTGACATCTAAAACGTACGATATATAACCTTAGTTCATTTCATAACTATAGATCTAAGGAATACTTCATAATGTAATACATTTTTTAAATTGTAATTCATTTTTTCTTGAAATTCTAATGTTCATCGTTTGTTTGCAGATTATCAAATTGAATATGATACTATTTATTACTCAGAAATGGCTGATACGATTTTTTAAAATAATACAGTGTTGGATGGAGAATTAAAGTCCTGTCAAATGGGGTATCATAAATCTTTCCATTTGAATAAAAAGTTGGTAGCATCCTCTCGGTACGAGTGATGCAGCACTATTGTATTTCTTGTTCAAAAGTACTAACATGAAAATTTTCTACATAAATTTTACCCGAACTTGATGTCCCATTCAAAAGAGGAAGGGGGGATTTTTCACGTCCATACAATATATGAAATGTGCAATGTACACAAATGTACAATGTTACTTTGTTACTTATAACACCACGGACATGAAGATAGTTATCTTTTACACCATAAATATTACTTTTTCATTTTCACTATAATACCGCCACACAAGTCTTTTTTTTCATCAAATTATATATTCAAAGTGAACCTTTCATTCCCGCTAGACCTCGTACAACAATGAAATTATATCAAAACAAAGTGATTCCAATTTAGCGTCTGACTCTGCCTAGAATGAGTAGCCGAATACTTCAAATAAAAACGATCAGGTAGTGAAAGGGCTATAGCTACGCGTTACATTCGCGTAAATTGAGTTTGGAGTTTAGAGCCTTTAGGTAAGTAGTGAGTAATATACTTAGCCTTCCCAGCTAATTGTTGCACATAGCGTATAGCGATAATAAGACCCGCTCCAGCTCTTAGACGAACTGAATCGCTCTTTGTGAGACTTCGGACATTATTATTGGAGGCTAATGGATTTTAAGAAGGGTTGACTTGTGTCTTGCGATACCCCTTTGGAAATAGCGAGGCGCATTCCCAATATCTAACGGGGGTTCGAAATTCAATGATATCAGGGACGGGACGCGACGGTTCGATGTGTTGATAAGTTTTGTCTCGAACAAAGAAAAAAACTCCAAAAGCATATTTTTCAAGTATGTATTATACGAATCATAAAATATTTGGAAAAAACGAACATTTCAGTTTCCTACTTCATCGTTGATATGTAAAGAGTGGGGAGCTTCCAAAAAAAAATGAATGAAAATAACTAAAAAGTTCACAAAGAGATGTTAAATCCATGTATAGAAATTCCTACGCATACAAATCGGTAAAAAACAATATATCTGAAATAACTGCTTTTTTATGAATATTGTTATATAAATCACTTTTTCTCAATCATATTGTCCTCCGGACATTCATAACATTACATTAGAAATAGATGTCATTTATTCTTTGTGAAGAGTTTTTATCATTTGAGTATAAATGAAAACACTAAAATTTTTGAATAAAGCATAAAGAAAATAACTCTTGTCTGATTTCTACTGAGCTTTTTATTTGTTATGGACGGTTTCGGTTTGTTAAACCATTCTCAAGTAAACTTGAGTTTTTTTAGGACAAAACACAAGAACTACAGAAAAATCCTTAAGACGCTCTAAGATCGTCTTACAATAGCGTCAACTTCTACAGAGGTTTTTCTACTAGACTGTCTCCTGAAAATGATTTCATGTCAATAAAAAATTCTATAGCTGGGATTGAAGTGACTACAGTTTGTCAAATGTACTGATGAAGAGTGTCTTATTGTCTCAGCAATACTAAGACCGAAAGTGACTGAGAGGGAACAGTGAACACCGTAACGCAATTAACACCTCAATGCTCTTGATGAACATACTCAGTCTGTATATGAAGAGTCACTTCCAGATGGTCAGTCCATTTGTGGAACTCCTTGCCAGAAAAGGATTTTTCAACATTGTCCGAAGTTTTTTAAAAAAACTCAAACTTCTAACTCTTGTTAATCCTTTATTTCAGTTCTCGCGGTGATCAATTGACACAATGGCACGAAGTCAATGAACAAAAAAACAAAACTAAACTTCTCCTACGCAGGATTATACTGTCTCCAGAAAATTCCTAAAATGAGGCAGTTTTTTGCGTACGACTCTATACGGCCTTGGCTTTTCTACCTCTCTAAGACAACTGAGTAGCAAATAAAATGAGCTTGATGTTGCTACTACGTTATAAGGAATGTCATTTCTCTGATTTTAGGTTAACTCTTGAAAAGCTAGATGCAGGAAGAGTTGTTACAATGAAGAATTGATTGATAATTTTCCATTTCTATTTCTGTTTGTGCATATGACTTGCAAAGGAGATAATATTGTCAAATATGAAATGATCCAGCTCCTATTATAATGAAAAAAGAGCAAATAGAATGTTTTCGATATGGAAAAAAACCTTTTTGATTTCCACTTCTCCATATTCATACAAAAATTGTGGGAAATTTCCAAAGGAATAAGAAAGCAGATAATTTCAGAATAAACTCAAAGATATGTAGATCATGCATAGAAATTACCTTCAGATACGAACTGAAAGAAAAAGCCCTTTTGAAACAATCACTCTCACAGGAGGACTTTTTTCCAGTTTGTATCTAAAATTAACTTCTATGCTTGATCCCCTGCTTGATGATAGAGCTCCTAGAAAACGCTTTCATCCAGCTCAGCATGCTGAAGACGACACAACAGGAAATTACTGTATCCTACCAAATTACTCCACCTATCCTGCACTCGGTAACAGTTTCAAGTTCAGCATGCTTCAGACGTAAGACCGGGTGTCACCGTCGAATGATATCGGGACTCTACTTGTTCTGAAATATCAGGTGTATTTGGGAAGTAATATTAAGGGTGAGTAGCGAGACCTATCGGTGGCCAATATCTAAACTATTTCTTCGAGACGGGAACCGAAATAAACATCAACAAACCTGAAATCTTCAAAACAAGAATTATTAGATGTTATTGAAATATCATCTATAGGTATAAACATTCATTAACGAATATCCTGACGAAAGAACAACATGAATTACCCTGTGGTAGCAGTACTTAAACAAAATGTTATATTTTTATACTGGTATATTCTGTTATTATATGAAAATCCTGTTCATTTTTTGAATTCTTTTTCGCTTGTTGAATCTGAAGGTCACATAAAGGAAGGTTTGTCAGAGAAACATAAATCTTGTAGGAGATTGATATTCAAAATTCCCAATTTGTATTCTATATGATTGTTTAGCATTTGAATATATCACTCTTCTTTATCACAGGCATCATCCCTTCGATAAATAGCGTACTAGATTCCCCAACTTTCAATGTTTGGTCTAATTTTTTTCCTACAGCTTTCTAGTAAGTAGGGGATTGGAAAACCTTTTCAATGAAACGGAGTTATACTTTCGACTTTAATTGAGTGTTCGTTACAAATGCGTTTCTACTCGGATATCTTTTTTGAGCCTGATTTCTTCTTCTTCACACCAATCTCTATCTATGTTATGTAATTATGACTGAACTCATTTAAGTTTTATGTGACACACTTGAAAATGTTTTCATGATTTTTATTTTTCCAGTGCAACCAGTACAACCAAGCCTAATTTCACTTTGACTCGAGATGACCCAGTAGAAATAGGAGACACCGGCCATCATCAGGACCAATTGTCGTATGCCAATAGCTTATCGACGGTTCAATGACGGACCGTTAAAGGAAAGCTGTATTACTTGTTGATGGCCCTGAACAAATAAAATATAAGAACCATTGCTTGTATTTATATGGTTCTTACGTAGTGCCAATTCCCAATTTTCAATAACTTGGATATGATAAACTCACAAAAAAAGTTATTATTTTGAATACAAAAAGGATGAATCTTATTAGCTATAACAACTACTTCCCCAGCTTACTACTATAATGATAATTAATAATTTCTTCTTATGCTCAATTCCTGATAGACCAAACGAGACTAAGGCGTTATAAATTATTGTATTTTCAAAACTGGTGGTAACTAGTTTCACTGGCATTGAAACCTTATGTTATTTGCAAGAATATGCATAGAGTAGAGTAGGAAAAATTACTCATCAATATATCATCAAGTGGTCCCAAGTTGAGATCATCCACAGGGAGGAACACTGGTTTAAGAGGAAGTTAATAGAAGCTGCATTCACTCAAGCTGCGTAGAGAAACGCAACTCATGGAAACCTGTAATCAAGCGAAAAACGGTCAACCCCCACCAAACGGTGAACTCCCGCTAAACAGGTGAAGGGAAGAGAGGTAAGAGGGGATATGTGGAAGCGTTTTAATGACCTATAAATAATCGTCTCTAGGAGAAATAGTTCAAAAGGTGATTGTGAATACTAACCATCGAAACATCGTGAATATTGGCCGATATTTGATGAAAATCCATAACTAACGTATTCAAAAAATACTTCATTGTGAGATTTTCACTAAATGATTTTACAAAAACACAACACGTGTTTGGCCAAACAATTGCTTCTTCAGACATGTCTTCGGACATATTCAATGTTTTATATATCTAATTTTACAATTTGAAGTGCCGATATTTCAAATACCTGAGTTTTACCTGGTCATTTAATGTTTCACGTGTACCTGAGTTTGTAATAAACTGAATTGTCTGATCTTACGTACCAGTTTCCACATTTGAAAAACTATTTAGTAACGGGGAGTTATTCAATTCTAATTGATCGTTCGGTAAATTACCCGAATTCTTGAATCTATTGATTTTTAGAACATTCTAGAAGATTGAGTTTAAAACTATTCTCTACTGAATGTAACACATCGTATTCATGATTGAAAGCATGTCCTTCTGCTGAAAGGTGGCTTGCAAATGTGGAATTGGTCTTTCTATTAACAAAACTACTTCTATGTTCTTCAATTGTTCGGGAAAACGTTCACCCTATTTGGCTAATAATCAGTTTTGGGCAAGAGCCACAAGATCAGGAGTATATAAGCTGACTTGTGGCTCTTGCCCAAACTGTATATTGGCCAAACAGGGAGAAAATTTCTCCAAAGAATTAAAGAGAATAGAGTAGTTTTGTAAATGAAGAAAACAATTCCTGATTTGCAAACCACCTTTTAGCAGAAGGACATTAGTTCAATTGTGAATACGACGTGTTATATTTAGAAGAGAAAAGTTTGAAACTCAATCTTCCAGGAAATCAATAGATTCAATAATACAGGTAATTTGCTGAATGAACAATTAGAATTGAATAACTCCCCTTTACTGAATATTTTTTCAAATGTGGATACTGGTACATAAGCTCAGGTAATTCAACTCATTACAAACACATGAAACATTAAATGACCAGCTGAATCTTAGGTACTTGAAATATAGGTAAACTGTTTAATGAAAATCTCACAATAAAGTGTTTTTTGAATACGTTACTTGGTTTGAAACCTTTTAAATTTTTTTCACATATTTTGACATTTTTTTCATTTATTTTGTATTTTTCATATTTGTTATATATTTTTTAATGTTTTGTTCATTTTCAATTTTCCATCTTTTTTCATTTATCTTAACTCTGTGATAATTTTTCATTTGTTTTTCCATAGATTTCGAATCATATTAAAATTATATTGGACAATGGAAGTCCGGACTGGTAAATTCCACAGTAAAATAACCTAACCTAACCATGATTCAACTTGGTAGGTGTTTCTAATAATGAACGAGCATTTTTGGGAGATTTGTAATGTCTGGTTCAGTGGAAATGTATAATAAAAGTTCAGAGAGCGCTGAGAGAGTTATATTGTTTTTCAAAGACCATTTTGACATACTGTAGCTGATCTATGATATATTTCATCAGAGGATTCATTCGGAATATCTTCAGGGAGTTCGTTCACGTTCACGTTCACTGTCTGAAAGTTGGAAAATATTCTGGTAACATGAATTTAGCTTGGGCTGCTCGGAGACAGAACTTGCTGAGGAGTATAAGCGTCAAGTAGTCATGTTGTGCTTGAAAAATTTATGATAGTGTGTCTATAGCTTGAGCACTCTGTGTTATTCATGATGCCTTCACAACTCAACATAATTTTTGGCAATAATTTTTGAACATTCCGTATGGAAATTTACATCAATATAGAACACATCTTTTGCATGTTAGAAACAAATATTCTAACTTCAAAGACTGTCTCACTTTTCATGGAAGCACCCCCGTAACTTCCGTAATCATCAAAGTAGAATGATGAAACTTGAAAAGAATATATTTATCTACTGGTGTTTCATTATTTACAACCACTTTTCTTAGTTCCTCAGGTGTAACTGGCATGCCTCGATTATTCTGGCGCGGAGATCTTCACGAGTAGTGGCCTATTCCTATACACTTCAACAGAAAGGATGAGAGAACATATCAATCAAAGATCTAGCACACAGCATTTTCAGATCTCATAGTGAGTCAAGCTTTTTACGTAAGGTCGTGTAGACATGCCTTATTAACTCTACAAACCCTATCTCATAGTTAAAATATGTTTCCTGAAAGTTTCATAGGAACACTCTCATAGGCTTATGGTCAGAAATTAATTCAAAATTCGTTATTTTTGAGCCAATAGTTCCTGGAGTAAAAAAAGTGAGAATTTGCTGAAATAAGTATTTTTCTATTCGTAATGAATTGTCGAAAATTCAGTTTTCAAGTAACTAGCTTGCAAATAGACAAAAGTTCCATTCAAAATTCCCTCATGTTCCATGGGATAGAGGGAAAGGGGTATTCTTTTTGTTGATTGTGTACTAATTCTAGCTCACAAACTGAATTTTAGCTTTATATGACTAACTCTTATTGTGATTGATGAGTTAATCATTAACTGATGAAATATAGGTTTTCAGGATATTAATGAAATATAAAATATAAAGGTAGATAAATAACTGATTTTTCTCCATATGTAATAGTTATACATACGAATAATATGAATATACCTAGGTACATATAATATGAATGAACAAAATATAATAGTTATACATACGAAACATTGTGAGTTTAATCAATCCTTAATCAATATCATCTTCAAATAGGTACCTACTCATTTTGAATTTCTAACTGTATCCAAATCGCAACTATGACTGTTGAAAATACGAAGAAAGTGTTGCAGAAAATGTAGTTAGGGCCCTGCTCGTCCTGGCAGGGATACTACTACGTTTTAAGTAGGTACTTACTTTATCAACTTTCTGAGTGCAAACACAAAATCTCTAATTGAATATATGAGCGAAATTAGGTACAATGTAGAAAACTTGCTTCTCTACGGAAGCGCAGAAGGGCCACATATTTTTATTATATGTTTCTTGAAAATGACGACTTTGAATCTCGAAATTTCGACTTTTATTTAGAAATTTCGACTTTTATCTCGAAATTTCGACTTTAATCTCGAAATTTCGACTTTAATCTCAAAATTTCGACTTTTATCTTGAAATTTCGACTTTAATCTCGTAATTTCGAAATTACGACTTGTTCGTGCAGAAAAGTACCAGCTTTCGATGAAGTGTTGGTTGTCTAACTCGAGAATACTTATATACCGATAAAAGAACAAAATAAGTGACCGGCAACACATGTCGCTGTGCTAGAACTATACTAGGACAACTTGACAAACATAGTTTTGAGAAAATTGAGTCTAAATGTCGTAATTGTAGCTGATATTTACATTTCTCACACTGACAATGTCATTTCATAGTGTTTGGTGTCTAAGGTATGTTAATATCATTATTGTTATAAAGTGTCAATTTTGTTTTTCAACTTCTTTTTAAAAATCTGTTTAAAATCTGTTTTTCCTTCAACCAGCTGTCGCACCCCTACGAACGACAACCCTCAGAAGTCGAAACTTGTGCGAGCTAAGGATTAACGAGGTCTTACCTTTTAACGTGTGATTCCTAACACGGGTTGGGAAGGGTTGTAAGGTATATTACACCGCAAAAAATATATTTTGAAGATATCTCGGTTTTTTCTCGAAGTTATCTCAGTATTGAAATTACTTTTTTGTTTTTGGTATAAGTTATTCCTACTTTTGTTGAATAAATCCTTGTATTGTTCTATGTTTTTTTGAACATCAGTAAACTTAAATTTCTCATTGTTGACAATAACCTTGTATTGCATGGATTGTTGAGGAACATTTGAGAATATGTCTTTTATTTTCGTTTCTGAAGTTATCCTTCGAATGTCGAGTTAATGAAAACAGCTATAGGAAAAAAAAAATTGTTTTTACAAGTAAAATAAATATAAACTCTTAACAATAAACAAAACCAACTATTAGGCACTATTCCTTGGCATAAAAATAGGAACTTTGATGACGAAAAGTATATAAAAAAGGGTATTAATTACTTGAAGTTTATTCGCTCTCCGCATGATCTACCTTTTGCCCTTTATTAAAGGCTTTCAAACTCTTTAAGAAATCATGATGTTCTACTGGGATATGTTTGAGTAAGCTCAAAAGATCTGTATGTTTTTCAAACGATATTTTTGGCCTGTTAATATACGCTGCACTAGGTCTATTATTTCCTACGTATCTCCATGATAAATTCAATTTGGATCTTCTTTGGTGACACGCAATCCTTTTATATTAGCCCAAACTTTACAATCCAATATGTCAGAATATTTATTATTATTTACTGAATAAGGCTTCCCTATTTTTTTGCCAATTTGATTACCGTTTACACTAGTGAAGTATACAAGGACCCACTCAACAAAGCTCTCTTCTTCGAAGATTCTATGCAAGAATGCACAGGGTCTCCCCCGTTTTGGGAATGACCCGCTATCGTTTGATAACGACACCCTCTTATGGAAAATTATCAGTATCCTAAAAAAATACGTAAGTACTTCATGAATTTTTGCATTCTGTATAATAATTCACCGCATTCGCAAAATTTTTTGGTGATGCACCACATTTTGCGGCCTCTCTAAGTATTCTTCGTGTCCTATTAGACATCGTGAATACAAGTTTCAACTCCGGTATCATCCACAAACCACTTACTCTATAGACGTTTCACGGCAATGGTATTGGTCGAAGATTCTTTTGTAGTTCGTTGTTCCCACCTGTAGAGGTCGCAGCAATAATTTGTCAAATTATGAGCATGCGTAGTTGACGACAATGCTGTCAGCTGGCAACGATTTTCAGCTCCCTCTATAACTTCGAATCGGAACTAAACAAATAAGCGGGAAACTTAAACGCAACCATTGACTTTTCCTAGAGATCAATTACCCTAACACCAAACTAATATTTTTTGCACTCGACGCGACGGCTCATCTATCAATTGATACTGTATCAATTTTCTTCTCCTGAAGATGCTAACCTTGTTAGCGAAACACGCGTCGAGTACAAAAAATATCAGTTTGGTGTTAGGGTAATTGATCTCTAGGAAAAGTTTCAACTGTTCACCACGGTTCCAATCTCATAGTTTATTAGCTCAACCATTGTTTACTATGAAAGTGTTATATATAAATATTCTAATTTGCTACTGAAATCAAAATAAAGTCATTGCTATGGTTGATTCCAATAGCAAGACAGAAATAATATTCATATGTAACAGTTCATGGAATAATGAATTTTTCAAGGTGGGAGTGAAACATAATTCGCATATGAAGGGTAAATAATTGTAATGTTATAAAGTTTGGTATAGTAAATAAAACAGGTTAATCAAATAAAACAATAATATAATATCAAGCACCTAAACTATTACATGTGGTGGCTTTTTCAGTTTTTTTTTAATTCTATTTAAATAGATTTTTATATGCCTGAATCTTAACTGAATGAGTACCAATATAGGGTATGGATTTTCCTTGCATGAATTTATTCACACTTTTACAGAAACTGTGCAATATGGTTCTAATTGCAATTCTCAAAAGTAAATCAATTACGCTTAATATTCTTGAATGTGGTTGTCTATCAAAACAAAAGTGTATAATTTTATAAATATCATAAAAACATGAAACAAATGAAGGTGTTGGGTAACAAAGCCTTCTAGCCCAGCCACCACCATATTCTCTAATAGAGATGAGTCTATTTGCATTAGATTCATAATTGGTTGAAAATATTGTGTTTTTGAAATTTGAACATATTATACTGATTCTTTTCAAAATGAAGCCAGCTATATAACTAGTAGACAACTCATTCAACTTTCCAGATAGGGTGCTACTCTGATAAAGTGTTATATCTGCATATTGTATAGCTTCAGTAATATTACAGTCAGCATTACGTTCACAAAAACAGTCCCTTCAAAAAATTAAACAAGTTTTCACATTCGTCATCTTCACAATTGAATGAATTTTTGTAAAATGAAAGGGCTGTATTGAAAAGCACAGTTTTATAAATGCTTGTGAATTGGGAAGCTGAAGGATTGGTGTATAAGGCTCCAAAGCTTCTCCATTGACTAAACATATTTTCAAGCGGATCCTGGTTCAGCCGTCTTGTTAACAAATAATCAAAACTATTGGACTTCAGAACTTGCCAAATATTCTTCACATTCTTTATGAAAATGACCAATTCTTCAGGCTGTGAGGCCTTCTTCGATCATTTTTTTTATTCTTTGAAACTCCATTCCATCCAGCAGTAACAGGGCTTCTTCATTCCAAAAATGAAGGTGATCAGAGGTGTCACTTAAACCACACCGTAATATTTTTCCCTTCCATTCAAAGGAGTCGATATTGTTTGCAGAATCAGCAATAAAACAACAATAAATGTAGTATAAACCTATCAATGTTGGGTTTGATATGTGGATTTCAAAGTAAAAATTGTATCTGATATAAATATAATGGAGCTATGCACCAGTTCTAATCAAAATATTTGAAACTAAAATAATCAGATTTAATCCTTAACAAAAATTATGCAATGAAAAAAAATAGAACTCACCAATCTGACTAGCCAACTGAAGAGTTGATGCAAACCTTTGGCTGAAAATGTGAGCTGCATTCTTCACTCTCATGTTTCTAATTTTCTTCTCATAGATGTGTTCATCAGTAATTAGCGGCAGAACTTTTAAACCGTCAATTGGCCTCTTATCATTTTCCTAAAGCTTTCGTACATGCTCCCATTTTGCTGTTTTCCTGACATTATTTTTTGAATAATGTAAATCCTTTTTGATGAAATTATTTCTCATTCCTTTCAACAAATGAGGAGGATCCAGAATAGGATAGACATTGAAATCATCAATTTTGAAAGAGCCTTCTCGATATGTGGATATGTTACCTCATCTCAAATATTTCTTTGGTGTCATTCATTAGACTATTGATGACACTAATATTATTCTGATCACATATTACTGTCACCGGTTTTAGATCGATGTTTATTAATTTTCTTATTATTTCAGTTAATAACTGTTTCATTTGCAAGGTTTTTGCACCCCCTCTACTCGAAAAATGGTAAGAGATAGAAGCTTTCCATTGTTTTTTCAAACTTCTGATCATAAACATTAGGACATGATCTGCAATGTAGCTATCAAAAATATTTCCACCCATGTCTTCAAAGCCATCTATGAAGTCAGTATGTTCATTGAAATGAAGACTAGGCAAAACTGCTATTTCATCAAACAGAACCGCCACATATTTTTCAGAGGAATTCATTTCTTTTGTCATTTGATGAAGAGATTCAAAGATAACATCTTGGATGCCTGGTCTTCCAACCACTAGGGCAAGTAGCCTTCCTAATGTTGACCTACTTGGCAGAGTGAATATTTTTGACAGAAGTGCATAAGATTTGAGACTCTGTAAAGGGCCACAGAGAGTAACTTTTCGGCAAGGGTAAAACGCCTTAGTTTCTTGCACTTCTCGAAATTGCAATCGAATCAGTATTGCTGCCAAGGAATTCAGCTTTTCCATGTTATGCTCCAATTCATATTTATCCTTGAATGTTTCAGCTTCATGTAATCTTTTGCTGAGGTTTTTTTTACTGTTCCTCATATTATTCATTGTTTTTTGCAATACTTTCACTGATGCATATAACTTTTTTTTTTTGAATGCTTCAGGAGCTGAAGTGGTGACATCAGACAACCAACAGCATTTTCTGAAAAAGAATGATGTCAATTACTCCACAAATAAATGAATAGTGAAAACACAAAATATGGGAATGAAGAAATAACCAAACCAGTACATACCATTAAAGGAATCCGGTTCCAAAACCAATGTCAATGGCATGGCTGAAGAAGTTGACAGCTCATCTGAATCGAATAAATCAATTTCATCTGAAAATAATAAGCAAACTTATTAAAAACTGTTCAGATGAAGGTTCAATATAATTGTGGCAATGAAATATTCAAAATGAAATTTTTACGCATCTCAGAAGTCACGCTAATTTGAAGATTGAGATGTCAGAACTGACTGTTAATGATGAGAAGAATAATTTGACCTGAATTGTTTTATTATTTGGACGTTCAAGAATTGAATGGAAATGTTTCTCTTACCTCTCAAATATAATGTAGGCAGAGCCATTGGTTGGAGTCTACTCGACATCGATGAATGGTATTTAGCCCCGAAATGTTTATTACAAACTCTTTTAGAGCGATACATCATTACTGGGTCCATTTCATTGATATCCCTATCATTGATAGAGTGCATTCTGAATTGTTCTAGATATTTTGCAGGATTTGGAAATTTGTGTAGCGGTGCAGATGCTGAACACTTTGAAATGCAGCATTTCCTACATGACATAGTTGAAAACGAAGTTTACTAAGAATAATGAAAAAATATTAAATGTAAGAATGTAATAACACTGGATAAACATGTTTATATGAGATACAAACTAACTGATCGGAGAACACTATTAAAAATAATACGTATCAAATTTCTTTCAAAGGAAAAATGTCAACAACGACATAACCTATAATGTCTGCAGAGACCACAAACCACTTTAAGTAGTTTGTGGCAGAGACCCCTACAGATGGGCACAACGAACTACAAAAACGACTGTGACATTGATCATTTGCGTGAAACGTCTATAGAGTAAGTAGTTTGTGGTATCATCCGCTTCCTACTGTAGCAGCGACAAACTAATTCTCACAGACAAGTTGCAACCTTTATTTGGTTCAATACAAAGACATCTCCAAGATATTTGGAATGTTTTTTAGGTATTGAATATTAACGTGAAGCAATATAAAGATATTTTAATAAATTTAAGAAATACAAACTGCAATAGTGAGATATCGGTTATTTCATACTCAATGTTTTGAATGTAACATATCCTAGTATAGCTCCAGAAAGAGCATTTTCTCTGCATTATTTTGTAACAGATTTCTTAAATTGGCCATTTTTCAAGTTGTCTTAGTATTGTTCTAGCACAGCGATGTAACAATTACACTAGAGTTATGAATACACTGACTTACTACTTGATAAAAATTGATAACACTATAGTAGCAGATTACAGCCGGTTCTGGGCCTCCCCCCACCACTATGAGGTATTGATTGCTTTTTTTTTGTTTAGTAACATCAAGGCGATGTGACCTTGAAGGGTCTGGTGCAGGGATCGTTCAGAATTTTTTTTTTCATATGAGATTTTTGGGGGTGTGTGTGTGTGAGAAATAGTGACGTAATTACATTTGAACGGTGTGTCTGTGAGAATGCACGGTACAGGGTTTCATCATGTGCTTGTCTATGTACAAACATACGTCTGCATACTTCGAAGATCCTTCAAGTAATGAATGTTCTATCGATGTGAGCCCATCAAGTTAGTAGTGGTGTGACGTCACAGCAGCATCCGTCCAACGGTAAGAGAGCAAGATGTTCACTCCATGACGTGTGGCAGAGTAATGCGTATTCATCGGTCTGCCCTCACCTCTCCCGATGCGATGAAGCATCGCTCTAGCCCCGCTATCGATGGTGACACCACGGCAGCCGAGGACCGTCTGCCTAACGTCTACCCTCTACGAGAGCGCAACGACCACTGCCTGTTCGTATCGACATCTGTTATCGCATTCAGTAGGGAGGTGGGCTTGGCTGTGACGTCAGGCATCTCTAGATGTTGTAGATCTTAAAGCATCGGTTCAACATTTGGCGTCTAAATTGAAGGTATTGGGTGATGGAGCCAAACATGCAAGCGTTTATGATATGAGTGTATGCTGTGATGAAAAACAAATTGAATTATGTCTTCGTTATGCTGAGAACTATCGGAGTGGTGCAGAAGTTTGTAACAAATTTTTGGATAATGAATTGGAACTGTGGCACTGTGTGAGGTTATGATTGAACTGAACCTGAAAAGATTCCTGTATAGCCTCCAACCATACTTGCCAGAATGGATTATTCATCACTTTGAATTGAATGATGAAAATCGAGAGAAAATTGAAGATGGTCGCGAAAATGATGACTATGAGGAAGAAGTTATTTTAGATAGT
>NW_019294628.1:0-23322 GCF_000500325.1 Leptinotarsa decemlineata | reverse complement strand
TACATCTAGGGGGTGTTTAATTTTGAATTTTCTGTACCTGAAAGAGATACAGAAAAAATGATTGGTGGAAAGCTGAGATAATCAAATATGTGGAGATAAACGAAAAATATAGATATTTCAGTAAAACTGTTCTTATCTTCAACATTCATTATTATACAGTGTGGAACACTTAAGATGAATACACCTCTGTATTTTATTCATTTTCGAAAGCGGATATTTGATTATTCATACCTTCATAGGACGCACTTCTCGCAAAACTTAGCCTCAAACGCAGCCTACTGCAAATTCTCCATATTTTGCTTCGCGTTGATACCGAAATGAGTTATTTGAAAAAGTTGCTGAGAAATCGATTTTGACCCCACATACCAAATTTCAAGGCAAAATTTGGATTTTGATTTCTCTCTTTGCCAACCACCACTGGTAGCCATGCACCAATTGTGACGTATCTAAGAGCGCGCGAATTTTCGATATTCGCTGCCGTTCTAGATGCAGAGAGAATAATACTACCGGCATCGATGGAATTCAGAGGAATGTTCCAGCGTCTTCGATTGACGAATATAAGCGCCATCCACTCGCCCATCGAGAAAGTCAACTGGAAGTTACAGTGCGGTACGCGGACCGATCTCGTAAGGCGATAGACATTCGAATAATAGTTGAATAATCAGTTGAAGTGTTTTATTATATTGATAGTGAAATAAAGTTGGGTTTGATTATTGTTAAACACAATCCTCCAATCTGTCTTTGACATCTTTTCTGCACTTATGCTAATGCAAAGCAGTCTATAGTCATGCTTTTTAGACCCAGAAAGTAAGAGAACTAGCACTTGGAAATTTTGAAATATAGCGATAGCAATGAATTACCATTACTTGAGGAAAATAAGAATCTAGGATTATACATCGATTCTGATTAAAAATTTCTTATTGTGATAGCATCTACAGACCTGTTTTACTGCAATCGCACATCGCTTACGACGTATTCAAAATTCATGTTTGAGACTTTGTTATGGAATTCGTAAATATGACCACATCTTATCGAATATGAAACACTCTGGGTGGTTGAGACTAGATACCCTCAGAACTTTGCATCTATTAACTAACACGCATAAGATGAAACCAGAATATTTCTTTCGGACAACTTTTTCCAGTGTAAAACGATCAAATAATCGAAACATTAATTATACCTTGAGATCGTTCTATCATTTTCTCCTGCAGCTTTTCATACAATGCTCCTGAATTATAAAATCAATTACCCAGTGATTTAAGATCGTACTCTCTTTCTAATTTAAAAAAGAAGGTTGAAGATTCACTATAAGAAAGCATGGATAAACTGAATCCAAATATGACACGGCATGGCATTGTACTTTCTGAAGACACTATATAGAAATGAGCTATATACAGGGTGTAACTGAATAAGTGTTAAACGTTTGAGGAGGAGATTCCTCATCGAAAAAAAAGACAGGACCATTCATATAAGGAAACGTCATTGGAGCATCCCTTGTTGAGATACAGATACAATTTTTTTCACAAGCACTGAAAAAGTTACAATATTGAAATTAACCTGACGTTTTGTACTACCAAAAAGACACTCAGCCAGTAATTTATTTGGTTTACCCCATGGTTTTAAGGAGTGGAAAACGCAACCCCTAAAAGTTATTTCCAATGTTGGTAAGGGTATAAGAGTTGTTCCTTTAAAATTCGAAATACCGTCATATGATCAACATTTAACTGGAAAGCAATCTTTCTAGTAGTGGTAGTAGGCTGTTCTTCAATCAAATTAGGTACTGCTTCCTCAAGCTGTGGTGTTCGTACTTCTCGATGGCGACCACAATCCTGCGTGCTTTTGTCGAATGAACCATATTCTTGTAATCGTTGATGAAGTCGAGCAAATATTCTATGTATGTGAAGGATGCTGCCGTTGAGGATACATTTCTGCATATCTTCTAGAAGCTCCTAACTCATGCCCCTGTGACAGACCGTAAACGTGATGCATAAAGTGAATTATTAAAGTAACAAATTAAGAACAGAACAACAACACACAATTAGTATTAATTCAATTTCGAAAATTCACGAACTGACAGCGTCATACTAATTTAATTGTCACTATCGCTAATAGCGATGCAAATCATTCAGATTGTTCTAATGGACTAGAGTGAATTCTTTTCATCAACTAAAATTATCTAACAGAAGTTTTTCAGCCAAAATATATGAAAAATATGAAAAAGTATCATACATCAAACAAATTATTCAAGAGTGTTGATCTCTTGGAGAGGAAAACTGAATAAAATATCAGTGAATACTTTCCTTTCGGATATAGCATTTTTAATTGAAAGGGAAAACATATCTAACTCAACACTGAAATGACTAACTTCTAAAATAGGCATCCTTCTCAATTTACTGAAGCTCCTTCATAAAACAGGAATTCATTCAGAAACAACCCTGCTGGAATATAATGTTGAAATTTCAATCTGATCAGCGACATCTTGGAGACGAGAGCTGAACGAAATTACTAATTCAACATTCAAAGTCACTGAAATCTAAGGGAAGAATTATTGAGCAAACGAGGTGTCTTTCGAATATGGAGTGGAAAACTGAATTTCGAACTTAGTCCATGAAAAAACATGAAATGCATATGCTTCGTAAATGTGATATTCGAAATAAGAAAATTTAGGTTCAAATAGTAAATATGTGAATGAATATGAAAAAAATATGAACAGAGTACAACGTTATGGGGAAAACAATAGAAAATTTGAGAAGTGTGAATGGTACTTTTGAAATAGAATAAATTTCAGAAAACTACTTTTTCACAAACCAGAACTGTAACATATATCATGTTGTTGCTTTGCGTTTTATGGGTCTACGCATCAGAAATTTTGTGCTCGTGATTCGATTAAGTCGACGAAGGCCGTTTCTGCCTGGTCGTGATTGGCGAAGATTCTATCGCTGAGAAAATTACGAAGTGCTTGAAACGATGATGTTAGGTTGGCGAGAGGTCTTGGAAATATGATGGTTGAGACTGAACTTCGATGCTCAATTTGTTTGACTTTGGGAATTGTGGAGCAGGATCGAACTACTTCTGTTGACTTGGTTTAACTCGTTTGCAGAAAGTTATAGTGAATCACACCGGCGGCTGACCACCATACAGTAAACATGATTTTTTTGGGTGGGTTTTCGCCTTTGGGGAGTGACTAGGTGACTCATCGGTGTCCAACCACTGTCCTGAATGTCTCTTGTTGTGAAGGATCCACTTTCCATCACCCGTGATGATCCGATCCAAAAAAGGGTAGTTCTGGTTGCGCGAAAGCAAAGAAGAACAGATTACAAAACGTGACAGTTTTTATCGATCGTTCAAAACATAATACACCCACTTTTCGAATTTTCTGATATTTCCGAATAAATTGTTAACCATCAAAACCTACATGTAAGATGACTGTCAGTTCTTCCGCCATGCCATGCACCGTTTGAGATGAGTCACTCTCCACCAGGGTCTTCAAATCCTCGTCCTGGATTACTGTAGGTCGAATACTTCTAGGCTCCTCTGAGATCTCTGAAATCTCCAGTATTTAGAAGAAGCCATCCGTACTGAGGTACTAATGGTTGGTCTGCCTTTCATGAGTGATAAACCTAAGAATGTTAAAAAACTTGAAGATTTCGGAGTAGCAATTGAAATGGATCACAGAACAATGACGAAGAATCCACTGAAGTTGAGTTTGAAAATAAAGGACAACTTCCATTTCTTGACGTTTTGGTAATGAGGAACCAATATGGAGGGTTAGAATACGACGTATTCAGGAAAGAAACAAGCACGTACAGGTATATTCCAGACTTCACATCACTATAGACAGTACAAACGTGCTGAATTTTTTAGTGCATCGTCTTTTGAATTCTATTCTGACACATGAGAGGTTCACAAATGATAAACGTACAATATAGAAAATAGCAGCAACTAACGGATTCTCGAGGGGTATTGTAGATGGCATAGTAAGGAAGAAGAAGTTTAGGTTAAGAATGAACGAAATCTCGACTTTTAGAAAGGACAAAAACCTAGATAAATATACCTCAGTTCCATACCACCAATATACGAAGAACTTTGGAAAGATTTTCAAGGAACTAGGCATGAAGGTGGTTTTTAAAATAAGTCATACACTACAGAACCTTTTAGGAAATCCAAAAGACAAAGTCGAGAAATCGTGAAAGACTGGAATTTACGAAATCGAATATAAGAACTGCGATGCAAAATATTATGGACAGACAAATATATAAAATATAGAAGATCTGAAAAATCAGCAGTCGCCCATCATATTTTGCAACCATACCATTCTATAGACTTTAGTTCATCGAGATTAGTTAGACAAGTTAACAACAACAGGCATAGAGATGCATATGAGAGTGCAGAAATAAGTAAACATAATAACATTATTAACAATGATGGTGGACCAATACCTAATAGTATACTATATAGCTCGTTAAAATAATATTTCAATTATTAGATTCACCTTATTATTACATAAAATTTACCTGAAACAGGTATCCATTGTATAAATAGGGATAACTGTGAGTATGATTAGTTTGATCTTCCTCTTGAAAATTATCACATGGTGATCGAAACAGGTTAAAATAACGGTTTGGTGTTGGAGAAAAAACTCCAGTAATATTGAATGAAATTTCTTTGTGAACAGTACGTTCATTAAGTTATTTCATGGATGAATTGAGTACTTCATCTTGTAGTGTAATTATCCAAATTGATGCCGAAGAGGCAGTTAGGCAAGCGTCTCAGTTCTGTATAGAAAAAAGTGTTTTTGTATAATTCAATGCTCATATGGAAGTATTTTCTACGAAAAATTTCATTTCCGTGATCGACACATCTTTATCGAGAGTTTGTTTTGATATTAATTGCTATTTTCTTTTTTTTGAAAGTTTCCCACATTTTTTAATGTGGGTCCAAACTGAAAAGAAAGAAGAAGCCGCCACAGCCAGTACTTGTACCCCCACATCAGAGGATTGTCGGAAAGGATAAGAAGGATTGGGTCCAAGTATAACATCAGGACTTGCTTCAGATCTGGGAACACTATCCGTAGCAGTCTCACGAAAACCAACGCGGACTGCGATTCTAAAAATTGCATTAACCGGATACCCTGCCAGTGCGGAGAATTATATATCGATGGAACTAAGAGGCCATTGAAAGTTCGCAGTGCTGAACACAAGAAACACACACAGCGAAGAGAAACCAGCAAATCCGAGTTAGCAGAGCATCAACATAACATCGAGTGGGATCAAGTTGTAATCATTCACAGGGAGGAACACTGGTTTGGGAGTAAATTCAAAGAAGCCGCGTATGTAATGTCCAACAACGCATTTAGCCAAGCTAGCATAGAGATACGTGAATATGGAAACCTCTAATCAAGCGGAAAACGACCAACTCTTGCCAAACGGTCATCTCCCGCTTAAACCAATGAAGCGGAGAGAGGAAAGAGGGGATAGGTGAAAGCACTCGAATGACCTGTAAACAGTCAGATTTCGGAGAAATGAGTCCAGTTATTACCCAAAGACGATTGTGGATACTATCAATCGGAACGTTGTGACGTAACTTGGTTTGGAATCTTTGAATTTCCAATTTCATTTCTTGTCACTACTATTTTATAATTTTCAACTTATATTAACTTTCCAATTTCTTAATTTTTTTGGTTGTTGCTTGCATGTTATTTCTTTGTAATTTCAGTTTTTTGTTTGATAAAATTGTTATTTTTCGGTTAATCTTCTCAATTTCTTTCAGGAATTTCGAATCAATTTATATTATATTGGCCAGTGGAAGTCCGAACTGATTAAATACACCACGAAACATTGTCAACCACCTTCAAACATCAACGCTGGTGTTCCCCAGGGATTCATATTGTCTCCAACCCAATCTTTATTGTATATCAACGACTCATTAGAAAAACACAAGAATCCAATATATTGCTTTGCTGACGACATCACACTTGTCTGGTTATTCCCTATGGATTCCAGGACATCGGCTACGGAAACACATCTCCGGCAGAAGGAGATTTCATTCCTCAATGAGGATCTAGAAGTGTTTTCGAATTGGGGTGGAATTAACTAGATTCAATTCAATGCCACAAAAACCCAGGCATCGGTTTTCTCCAAGAAAATAAATGTTTCCGAACCGGAAATAATAATGTCAAGTCAGACAATTCCGTTTTCTGCTCCAATAAGTTTGTTGGGGGTTAAAATAGACACCAATATGTCTTGCCACATTCATATCACTAGATTCACAAAGGTTGCTTCTCAAAAGCTTGCAACACTGTTCCGAACCAGAAAACTTTACACACCTCAACAACTTCTGATGCTTTATAAAGCTCAGATCAGACCTTCTTTGGAGTATTGTTCTCATGTATGGAGCTCTGCCCCCAAAGATATCCTGAAATTGCTGGTTTCGATCCAGAAAAGAGTCATCCACCAGATTGGAGACGCGAACATTACGTGCAACCTTGATAGCCTGAAACATCGAAGAAAGGTTGGAGATTTGTCTCACTTCTGTAGATACTTTCACGGGAAGTGTTCAACTGACTTGGCACATTTGATTCCACCAAGAGCGGTGCATATCAGAAAGACGCGAGGGACTGAGGCTGCTCATCTTTTTGAGATTCAACCCAGTACACCTTGAACTTCACTATTCGAGAACTTTTTTATCTGGAGAGCTGCGTTTATGTGGAATAAACTTCCTGAGAATGTTTTCCCAAATTAATTAAATCCCAATGATTCAAATCCAATGTGAATCGTTACTTCTGCACAGGCACCGCTCTGAGGGCGCCTTAAGGATTTTTCAGTAGTTTTTGTGTTTTTTCCTTGAAAAAATGCTCGAAGAAATCGGATTTACAAAATTTTATTCTTCTGGTGATGATGACATCCTAGTATCACGAGTTACACTAAACACTCTCAACATAAAACGGAATATTTTGAGCCTCATAGGTATTATTGAGAAATTAGAGATACAGGTGAGGCAGCTGATCGGAAAACATATCAAAATGATCAAATCATCAAGAGAAATCGCTCTTATCCGAGGAGTTTCTCTTATAGCAACTGAACTGATGTGGAGTAAATTTTCCTATCAGTTTTATATATTGTATTCTAAAAAATTATTAATTATTCGGTGGAACATAATGGCGACACCTTCAATTTATTTCGCTATTAGTGAATTCCATCAATATATAGTAGAGAATAAATCAATTTAATGTTTTGATCACAAGCCATTAGTAGCCTCGTTTGGAGAACAAGAAGGTGTATCATTCATTTTATGACAGAGAACAAGCAACTGAGAAATCCGAATGCATTTTTGATATCATACTTAGAATAAAAAGTTTTTCGTCAATACCTATACTTATATGCATGTAAAATCGAAGTTTATCCGTAAGCATGAAAGATACAATAAGATGATCTCTAAATTACCTATTGAAAATTTTCATTTTCAGTCTCCTGATTTATATTAAGGTATACTTCATAACAAATAATATATGTGCATCCAAAAAACACACTCCAATTTGAGATTTCCACTAAAAAGTTCACAAAGCTGCGACACCTGTTTTGCCATACGAGAGCACCTTCAGGCGTCACAATACTCATGTAGTTCTGAGTATTGTGACGCCCGAAGCTGGTATTGTATAGCGGAACACGTGTCGCGGTTTTATGAACTTTCAAGTGTAAATCTTACATTGAAGTGTGTTTTTCAAATACATCATAATGGATTTTCATCAAGTATCGGTCAGTTCTATCATATTTTCAAACGATACTTACAAACTTATGATGCACTGTTTGGAACTTTTAGGGTAGTAATGAATATTAGTGGAGTTTTATCCCAACACGAAACCGTTATTTTAACACCTCGACACGTGTTTCGATCACCAAGTGATCATCTTCAAGAGGAAGATTAAACTAAATATACGTACAATGATAGATATCTCTGCTAGGTACCTGCTGCTCCTTAATTGTCTTAAATTGATTTTACAATGTTGACTTAGTCAGGTGAATCTGATAACTAAAATAATATTTCAACAAGCTACATCGTATACTATTAGGCATCATTGAGTGCATCATCTTGTATTGTTATTCATATTGGTGCTGGAGAAGCAGTAGAGTAAGAGTTTCGATCCGAAACATGGATGTTCGCCATTGAGAATGACAATGTGAAATTTTGCCTCTTTCATTCACTATATTGTATAGGTTAGGTTAGGTCCAAATTGAGTGGGTCTATTGGACCCTCCACCGCACCCCGCAAGAATTTATGGTGCCTCACACCTATTCACACTCGGCCAAATGAACCCAGCTTATTAACGAAGCCGATTAGTTTGTATGGTGAGTGGTCTTTTAGGTCAAATGGTAAGAGTACGGCTTTGCCGAACCCTGATTCGGTCCCCAACGAGGCAGGCACAAAGTATGTGCCCTGCTGATTGACAGTGACCTGTTAGACATCGTCGTTCACCCCTACTGAAGTCCAACAACTGTTTGATATCAAGCTCCGAAGGGTGAATAAACGCCTTGGAGTGAGCCAATCCTGGAAGATTCTGCCAGAAGTCCATTAATATTCTTGTCATCCAGGTGTTCAACCTTTGTTTGGCAAAGCCTGAAGCGATGCCAATGAAAGGTTCTGGCCCAATGAAGATACTTGCAGCACTCCCCTTTGCAACGGAGTCAGCTGCCTCATTGCCTTCCAGGCCAGTATGGCCAGGAATCCAGACCAGAGACAACGCCGCAGACAACGCAGACCAACGCCGCTTGAGTGTCCAAGAATATTTTTATTGAATTGTGTATGAGGTTGAATTCTTTCAATCTCTCCGCACACAATTCACTAGCGTAAATTTTCGCTTGAAATACAGTCGCATATGTCCCTAGGCAGATTGATATTTCTGTCCTGGGTCTGCGACTGAAAACACCTGCACCGGCAGATGGATCAAAAACACTGGAAAGTGTTTTTGATCCATCTGTAAACCAATAACTATCTGCTCCTAATATTTCCTTCTCCCGGATAATCCAGTCCTCTCTACTCGGGGACAGTACTTTATAAGGCAGTTCGTATTTGACAGTTGGAGGCATGAAGTCAAAGGTCATTTCCAGAATGCTGTGACTTCCAGTGTCAACCAACAGTCTATTGCACTCTGCATTAAATTGATTTGTATAATGAGCAATGTACACAAGTCTATATGCAGTCCATCTAGCCTCTCTCTCCAGAAAAATGTGGAGAGGAGGTAAATCTAGAAGGATCATCATGGCCGCTGACGGTGTGGTATTTATGACATCACTAATGGCCAGACAAGCCTGACTCTGCTAGAGGGTTTCGCCTTGGCCGTTTTCTGTAAAGCCTTCGGACACCAGGCACTTCCACCATAAGTAATCATTGGTCTGACAATCATCACATAAATCCAATGGAGTTTCTCGAAACCTAAACCCCACCTACCACCAAACCATAAATCTAATGTCTAAAGGGACAGTCTGACTGGGTGTAAATCTTTTCCCAAGTGAGCGTTTCAGGTTAGTTTTTTATCAAGTACTATGCTAAGATATTTCACCTCCGTTGCAAATGCAATGACCTCACCATAAAGGGGAAAGTGGTGTTAAATTGTCCTGTTATAATTCTCCTGGTGAGGAGAATTATAACAGTTTTGCTGGGGTTGACAGACATCTGCTATCCATCATGCTTTAGAGAATATTACAAGCTACCCTTCCAGACGTGGACCTTTCCAAGATGTAAAGGTCATCTGCCTAAACCAGCAGATTCACTTTTCTTTTGTCAAGGGCACCAAGCATACGAAGAGTCGTAGAGTCGTAGTTGGAGTTCGGTTTACCAGCATGGTATAGATCCAGCCAGTTATGGTCGATTCTGTACTTTTCCTAGCCAGAGATGATCCTATGAATTTGGGTAGTGTACTATCAAATGCTCCTTCAATATCTAGGAATAAAGCAACTGCAATCTCTTTGTTGTCAAGGAATTGAGAGTTTTTTTTACAAGATTGTTTAATGCTAAATCTGTCGATTTGGCGGTTTGATAAGTATACTGGTTGTTATTCAGGGGGATGCATATAATGCCAATTTACTGATGTGTCCGTCCAGTATCCTCCCAAGTCCTTTCAACAGAAAGGATGTAGGGCTGATTCGGTGTTCATAAAAAAGTATTTTTTCTAAAGTATTTTTCTTTCATGTAATTCAATGTTTATATGAAAGTGATTGTGCCAAATTTGAGATTTCCACTAAAAAGTTCACAAAGCTGCGACACGTGTTTTGCCATACGAGAGCATCTTCAGGCGTCACAATACTCATGTAGTTTTGAGTATTGTGACGCCCGAAGCTGGTATTGTATAGCGGAACACGTGTCGCGGTTTTATGAACTTTCAAGTGTAAATCTTACATTGAAGTATGTTTTTCAAATACATCATAATGGATTTTCATCAAGTATCGGTCAGTTCCATCATTTTCAAACGATACTTACAAACTTATGATGCACTGTTTGGAACTTTTGGGGTAGTTATGAATATTAGTGGAGTTTTATCCCTACACGAAACCGTTATTTTAACACCTCGACACGTGTTTCGATCACCAAGTGATCATGTTCAAGAGGAAGATTAAACTAAATATACGTACAATGATAGATACCTCTGCTAGGTACCTGCTGCTCCTTAATTGTCTTAAATTAATTTTACAATGTTGACTTAGTCAGGTAAATCTGATAACTAAAATAATATTTCAACAAGCTACATCGTATACTATTAGGCATCATTGAGTGCTTCATCTTGTATTGTTATTCATATTGGTGCTGGAGAAGCAGTAGAGTAAGAGTCTCAATCCGAAACATGGATGTTCGCCATTGAGAATGACAATGTGAAATTTTGCCTCTTTCATTCACTATATTGTATAGGTTAGGTTAGGTCCAAAGTGAGTGGGTCTATTCGACCCTCCACCGCAACCCGCAAGAATTTATGGTGCCTCACACCTATTCACACTCGGCCAAATAAACCCAGCTTATTAACGAAGCCGATTAGTTTGTATGGTGAGTGGTCTTTTGGGTCAAATGGTAAGAGTACGGCTTTGCCGAACCCTGATTCGGTCCCCAACGAGGCAGGCACAAAGTATGTGCCCTGCTGATTGACAGTGACCTGTAAGAAGGCCTGTTAGACATCGTCGTTCACCCCTACTGAAGTCCAACAACTGTTTGATATCAAGCTCCGAAGGGTGAATAAACGCCTTGGAGTGAGCCAATCCTGGAAGATTCTGCCAGAAGTCCATTAATATTCTTGTCATCCAGGTGTTCAACCTTTGTTTGGCAAAGCCTGAAGCGATGCCAATGAAAGGTTCTGGCCCAATGAAGATACTTGCAGCACTCCCCTTCGCAAGGGAGTCAGCAGCCTCATTGCCTTCCAGGCCAGTATGGCCAGGAATCCAGACCAGAGACAACGCCGCAGACAACGCAGACCAACGCCGCTTGAGTGTCCAAGAATATTCTTATTGAATTGTGTATGAGGTTGTATTCTTTCAATCTCTCCGCACACAATTCACTAGCGTAAATTTTCGCTTGAAATACAGTCGCATAGGTTCCTAGGCCGGTTGATATATCTGTCTTGGGTCTGCGACTGACAATACCTGCACCGGAACTGGAAAGTGTTTTTGATCCATCTGTGAACCAACAACTATCTACTCTCAATATTTTATTCTCACGGAGAATCCAGTCCTCTCTACTCGGGAACTGTACTTCATAAGTCAGTTCGTATTTGATAGTTGGATGCATAAAGTCAAAGGTCATTTCCAGAATACTGTGACTTCCAGTGTCAACCAACAGACTATTGCACTCTGCATTAAATTGATTTGTACAATGGGCAATGTACGCAAGTCTGTATGCAGTCCATCTAGTCTCTCTCTCCAGAAAAATGTGTAGAGGAGGTAAATCTAGAAGGATCCTAATGGTCGCTGACCGTATGGTATTTATGACATCACTAATGGCCAGACAAGCCTGTCTCTATGAGCCAGAAAGTTTCGCCAGGGCCATTTTCTGTAAAGCCTTCGGACACAAGGCACTTCCACCATAAGTGATCATTGGTCTGACTATCATCACATGAATCCAATGGATTATTTCGAAAGCTAAACCCTAAGATTCACCACAAATATAATGTCTGAAGAGACAGTCTGGCTTTGTGTGAATCTTTTCCCAAGTGAGCGTTCCAGATGAGTTTTTTATCAGTACTATGCCAAGCAATTTCACCTTAGTTCCAAATGTAATGACTTCACCATTGAGGGAAAGTGGCGTTAGATCGTCCAGTTTTTTTCTCCTGGTGAAGAGGATTATAACAGTTTTGCTGGGGTTGACAGACATCTGCTGTCCATCGTGCTTTAGGGGATATTACAAACTACCATTCCAGACGTGGACCTTGCCAAGATGACAAGGTCATCTACATAAACTTGCAGATCTACTTTTCTTCTGTCAAGGGCACCAAGCATACTATCCATCAAGAGATGGAGGCCAGCCTCTGGAGAACCTTATGGCCTCGTCTTGAAGAGTCGTAGTTGGAGTTCGGTTTACCAGCATGGCAAAGATCCAGCCAGTTATGGTCGATTCTGTACTTTTTCTATGAATTTGGGTAGTGTACTGTCAAATGCTCCTTCAATATCTAGAAATGAAGCAACTGAAATCTCCTTGTTGTCAAGGAATTGAGAGATTTTTTTACAAGGTTGTTTAATGATAAATCTGTCGATTTGGCGGTTTGATAAGTATACTGGTTGTTATTCAGGGGGGATGCATATAATGCTAACCTCCTGATGTGTCCGTCCAGTATCCTCTCAAGTCCTTTCAACAGAAAGGATGTGACGCTGATTCGGTGTTCATAAAGAAGTATTTTCTCTAAAGTATTTTTCTTTCGTGTAATTCAATGTTTATATGAAAGTGATTGTGCCAGAAAGGCTTTTTCTTTCAGTTTGGAATTGAAAGTTACTTCTTTGCATGATATACATATCTATCTTTAGAGTTACTTTTTTGAAATTGTTTGCTTCCCATCTTGTTTTGAAAGTTTCCCTCGTTTTTTGTATCAAGATGGTGTAGTAGAACGCCAAAAACTTTTTTTACCAAAACTTAATCACTCCTAAAAATGTAACCCTTTTAATTCATATAATTCAATGTTCATATGGAAGTAGTTGTTTCGAAAAATGTTGTTCTTTAAGTTTATGTCTTAGAGTTCACATCTTCGTGAATAGTTTATTTTGAAATGAATTGCTTTTTTTCCTACGCATATTCATCGTCATTACATAGTTCTCTTCAATTTTGAAAACAGTAAAAAGTCGCAGGGGTCAAATCTGGTGAATACGGTGGCTGAGACATGACTACTATGCTGTTTTTAGCCAAAAAATTACAAATAAGCAATAAAGAGTGAGCGTGTGCATTATCGTGACGCAGAAGCCAAATGACTGGTTTTTCCACTATATCGAACGTTTTCTTCGTATCACTTCACGCAAGCGGCGCATAACTTCAAGATTGAACTCCATACGACCATACGACCAATGGGGAATGTTCCTCAATTTGGGTTATTACAGCAAATGCAAGTTTGAACAAAATAAAGTTGAGTTTAATTCATGAGTTTTTCAAATTCACTTCGAAAAGTATTCAAATTGATGTTTCAAGTGTTGGGTTTCGATTTTTAAAGGGATTTGTTTCTAATTCACTTATTGGCAACAGCGCCTAGAAATAATTTATATGTACCTAGATATTCTACTTTAAAATTACCTTTTTAAATCAACAATTAAGGCAAAATATAAATTGAAGTTCAATACCACCTCCACATGCCACATGAACAACAGTTGTTTTTCATTTATTCATATAGAGGAAGATAGCTTAGGTGCACAAAATGTGATATGTCACAGAATGTCTCGGAACTCGGAACATAAGTAAACAGAACAGCACGCTTCTTAAATATGTCATCTTTATTCGTCTCATACAGGTAACAGATTCATTGTCCTTTATTAGCTATAACCGATGTTGCCAAATGGTGAAATAAAAACGAATCCCTTTAAATGTTGAATGCATTATTCAATTTCTCTTTTTTAAGTATTTAAATGATTTTTTAAAGGAAAAGGTTGAAATGATAAGTTCAAAATGCGTTGTTTCAGAGTTCTTTCATGAAAACTACTTGATTTTCGTCAGGAGGAACATTCCTCATTGGCGAAAACTCTTGATGCACTATGCCACGGTAATCGAAGAGAACAGTGATCAAACTTGAAGTGCTTTTTTGGTCTTGGTTTTCCTGGAGTATTTGGGACGACTATACTTTGGTTTCAATCTCCTAAACATATGCCCATAATTCGTCACGAGTTAGGACCCTTACACGCAAATCTGGATCGCCGTTGACGTCATTCAATAATTCCTGAGCAATGCTCATGCGACGGTTTTTGAGGTCAAAATCAGCAATTTTGAGACTAGTGTATCAACATAAAATAATGAAAAAAAGCCGCAATTCGAATGTACGTAACCTTCAAAATTTGAACAATGACCTTATTTTTCGAACTGTAGTGAAAAATTAAAAATCGTTATTTCAATTTGCTAAATTTTTGACAAACCTTTGCTAGTGTTGTTCATCCAAGTGAATGAGTGCAAATTCAAAGGTAAGGTACTCGTAGTTGAAGAGAAGAATATAAGAGGATATTTTCCGTAATGAACATGTGCCGCAGAGATCGGTGTCGGACTCGTGAAATCCCTCAGGCAGTCTCTCTGTGTGTCCGATCGTCACTTTAGAGCTGGTAATTTATTTTATTCTTGTAAACATTATGTCTGTAGTGGTACATTTATGATCTTGCAATCTTAGGAAGTATTTTGTTGTTGGTTTTCTTTACAGGGTGTCAATTTAATATCCTCCTTCCAGTAAGAAATATGTGGAATGGAAAAACAGGTCAATTGTATCATCAATGGGGCACTTTCAAAGACTATTTGTTGCCCTCGTTCAACCTAAGGGTAGATGTTACCCTTAGAATTTCAAATGGGAAGGAGTTCAAGTGGCTCATCACTTTGATTGGCGTTCAATTCTGCTCCCACAGGTACCCTGACTCATTATTTTTTGATGAGCATTTTTCGAAAAATAACGTTCTGAACTAACAGAAGTAATTATTAGTACTCCAACCGAGATGCTTGATTTGACCAGAACTGGTAAGAATATCAGGTCTGTCTGTTCGATCATCTTCGATTTAGTCAGGTCCCTCACCCTTGTGGCTGGCATTTGTCAGAGGGACAAATGGGACACAATTGAATTTGAGATGGCGGAATGAAAATCCACAGACATCACTACCGCCCTTTACGGTGAAGGGCGGTAGTGATGTGAGTGGGGTGAGTGGACGAGAAGATTGTTCATCCGTTAACGGAGGACATGAAGGCCTCATTCAACAAAGTGTTGGGGCCTTCTATATCGGTAGTCATCTACAGCATAATCTAGGAAAGAAACGGATCATCGTGAGTTTTCGCACCATCGAAAACTCGCTGATTCCTCCACTGAATAGACTGCTGAATGGAAGGCAGCTACAAATCTCTGCGGATGGCCTCATTCCACATGAACCACGGAGCGTTTACTATCGTCCGTATGAACTTATTTTGCAATCTCTCCAGAACGAAGAGATTCATTGGAGTCGTTTGTCCCCAGACGCCTGAAGCGTAAATGATGACAGGCTTGAACATCGTGTTGCATATCGTAATTTTGTTGTTTAGGCTCATTTTTAACTTTTTATTGATCAGAGGGTTCAGACTTTTGATTTGATCCGTCCCTCGATCTACGCCTTCATGGATATGAAGTGTGGGATCCAGGTGAGACTATGTTCTATTAGAAGACCGAGGTACTTTACCCTCGCTTGCCAGTCGATCTTCCTTCTAGAGATCCTCACTTTCCTAGCCGGAGAAGATATCGTTTGTTAAATATTCGAAATTCACCTACCCGGTGACTGAATACGTCGAATATAGGACGAACTATGGATCAGAAACTATGAAAGTACTTAACAAACTCAAATATATTCAAAAGAAAGTTCAATACAATTGACTTATCAATCATATATCGATGACAGTTACTTGACAACTTCTTAGAGAAAATACAACGTGTATAAAAAAAGGTTACCAAATTCAGAAAATGAACTATCTGCGACAAACTCTCACCTAGAGTGAAACCTTGTTCACCAACAACTCAAATTGCTACGAAGAAAATCTTTGAACAGGTTTAACTTTTCTACCATATCTAGTACCTAGTTATCGGAAGTGGTTCAGGATTTTGGAAACATATGTTGTGATTTTCTTGTGTTTCTTCAGTTTCTTTACTTTCGGTCTCTCTTGTAGAAACTGCTCTGTCTGATATCTGAGTTAAGTCGAAATCATCAGCACAATTCATCTCTAAAGAATATACACGTTGTAGGGGCCTGAGTATTATTCCCTTCGTTGTCTTCAGTTTGACCAGACGTGTTTTTGACATACGTTTTTGACATACACTTTTGGACATACGCCAGAAGCCATTCCATCTTTTTAGTATTGTCGGTTCCTATCAGAACGAACGACTTCACCAATGTTGATTTCTCTCTGTTTTCGTTTTGCCGATGACAATTTCAGCTGACCTAGATATTTATTTCTAAATCTCCAACGAAGATCATCTTTCAGCTGCATCCTGTATCTCAGATGTTTACTCAGATCTGAACTTTCCACGGCGTCCAAATCCGGAACTCCGCACTCTGAAATATCCTTGAGGAACATAGCAGGAGTCTTCGGACATATAAGTGAGGAGTCTCGAATAAAGTATCGTGAATAACTTCTCGTATGTCAGACTGGCTTTTCCCAAAACTTTTCTCAGTAGATCCTTCATAATTCCGATTAACCTCCCACTAACCACCACACCAGGCAGCTGTTGGAGGATAACATTTCCTCCCTATCCTCTCGGTGGTACTGTATGCGGTTATCATTTTCCAATCCAATTGTGAAATGGCATTTTCAGCACCAACACAATTTGTGCCATTGTCGCTGTATAGAGTCTATGGTCTTCCTCTTCTGGCCACAAATCTTCTGAATGATTGTAAGAAAACATCTGTAGCCACATGTATCTAGGCATATCTAAACCGTCTCTCCAGTTCGAATGTAGAGTGGGCCGGCTTAATCTACACCGATTACTTTGGCTTCTCGCACACGATTTTCTGAAAGTGCTATGGCTGGAACCTCAATACGTCTGAAGTTGAATCTGCGACATTCCTGACACTTTGAGATGATAGATTTCACTGATTTCACTGATCGTTCTCCCCATGGTTGTCGCCTGAATTTTGTTCGGGTTCACTTGGATGTTCCATTCGAGGTACCAGCGCTCGTGGTCGTCCAATGCCCTTTGAATTTAGACGATCCTGAGCTCCCAACCCATGGAAGATAAGAGGAGAGCCGTATCATCGGCGTAAGAACTTCAGGTAGTAACGTTTCAACCCTTTATTAGGGTGAAGGAAAAAATGAAACTTTCTATGTTTTTTACCACTTTTATTTGTAACTAACGTCACTGCAATTTCGTCCTATATGGACATTTTCAAACTTATACAATAAACTGCTGTAAAAAGTTTTTTTTTTCAGGCAAAAAATCGATTCGCAAATTCGTGGTAGTATTGAGTATACGGTCGTACCTTTTGGGCTGTTTACTGATTACTTTCATAAGTGTACGACAGTGTTGAAATGGTTTATATTCTTTAAGACAGAATTGAAATGATTATAATTTATAGAGAAGTTAGAAAATGCGCACGTTGAAGGCCGGCATGTCTTTTTAACGAAAGACATCGTAATAAGTATGTGTTTGATTTGGTGAATAAGTTTCACGAAACTGGTTCACTGGCGAATAAATAACCCCAGAGTACTAAATGAAGCAGCTCAAATTGTAGTTTTGGGAATATTTGCTGCAGAGCCCACGAGCTCCTGTAACTTACGCAGGAGGATCTGTTACATTTTCAGAAGGACGGTGCTACACCTCTTTATTTTCTTTCCGTCCGACAGTGGTTAAACGAGAGATTTCCGGATTAAAAGATCAGCAGAAGAGGAGCAGTTGGATGGCCTTCAAGATCATCGGATTTAACACCCTTAGATTTCTCTCTTGGAGGACATCTCGAATTCGTCATTTATAAAACACAACCTTCTGATATTGAAGAACTTAAAAGGCGAATTACAGCAGCATGCCAGTCAATTCCTAGTGAAGTTATTCGTAATGTTAGAGAAGATTTCAAAAACAGACTGTTTAGAGCAAAACGGACGATATTTCGAACAGTTTATGAGATAAGGGTAAGCAGATTTTATGTTTGAAATGTCTTTCTCGCAAATTGATTTTCCATTTGTAAAAGGACAATAACCAATAAATAAAAAATATCACGCGTACCTAATACATTTATTCCTGTCATTCAAAGATTGGAACGGTGTCACATACTCTACTAACAATTTTTATTAAAAGAAGTCAATACAATAATGCATCTCGGAGTTGGCAAATCCATATTACATGTGTAGGTTTAGAACGCTATTTTTTGGAAAATGTTCATAAAAAAAATAAAAAGTCAGGGCATCATCAGAAGCAGAATTGAACGCCAATAAAAATGATGTACCACTCCTAGGGGGTTGAACCACGAGGGCTACAAATAGTCCTTGAAATTGTTCCCCTTGACAATAAAATTGACCTGTCCTATGGATTCCTCATTTTGTTTACTGGAAGAAAGATATAGAGGGTGAAATGTTTTCAAATTGACACCCTGTATTTCTCACACTACTTCATCCAATTGGTTTTGCCAGGATATTTTTTGTTCTAATGAAGACTTTGCAGTTGATTTTGGTAAAATGAATAACTTTCCTTGAATTTCGTAATTCCACGCAAGCATTAGTCTATAACTAATACTGTTCACAAAAAAAATAAGGTAACCAATTGTGCTCAGACTTTTGATAGATTTACTAACGTTAATATGTAACGCGATGACCCTCATTTAGCCGTATTTTAGGAACCAAAAGGATTATTATTCTGAAAATTGGCAACAATTGTTTTCTCAATATGCTTCATCGAATGAAAGTAATGGCGATTTTGCAACACTTTCGGTTTTACCTGTCTTTCAAAATGATTTTGAAATCCCTAGATGATTTTGACTCATTTTTGTGAAACATTCCCTCTATCAAAAATTAACCGTTCACGGGGAATATCACTTTCGTTTTTTCAATTGAAACATGTGTTATTTTCGGAATGATTCTTTTTGAAGATAGGATTTCAAATGAATGAATGATGGATTAAAAAATGTTTATTCTTAAAATTTCATAAAAAACCGAAATTTAAAAAATATGGCATTGTATTTCCATACAAAATATAAAAATGGTTCCAACATATGTTCGAAGACAGTTCCTCAACCTCCAGACATTCATTAACTCTCTTCATCAAATTCATCAAAATTCACAGCATGACTGATTCCATCGGCATCTAAGGCAGGGGTCTCCAAACTTTGGAACCTTTGGGCCATAATGATTTTTTCAGTTTGTTCCAAAGGCCAATTTCTGCCCTTAACTATATTTCTAGACTAGGATAGTCGCAAAGTGCGTGACCTAAGCAAATTTACGCTTTTTTTGCATTTCAATTATTATTGTGTATTGTGACACTTAACGGCATCTAGTGGCGAGTAGTGGTACTACGTACTATCTTTTTCAGCTACCCGCTAGGTGGCATTAGGCGAGACGAGTCAGTCTGCGTAGGTAAGGCGAAGGAAGCGAAACTGTCTATTGTGAAATAAAGTACCACCGTCAATAAAAGTATTTTGATTTGACTTATTGTTTTTATGTGTGATTTGTTAGTATGGAAAAGAAGCGAAAAATTGACAGTGAATGCAGAACGTTCCATGAAAAATGGATCTTTCAGTATTTTGTGATTGAGTCCAAAGGCGCTGTGTTTAATTTGTAATGAAACCATAGCTGTTCTCAAAGACTATAACATTAAACGACACTATGAATCGAAACATCTTCAAAGTTACTCCAAGTATACAGGAAGTTTGCGAAAGGAAAATTTTGAAGCTTTAAAACGCGGACTCAAATCGCAGCAATCTTTGTTTACCAAAGCGAATACTGAACAAGAGTCTGCAACTCGCGCCAGCTTTCGTGTGGCTCTTGAAATCGGAAAACGTGGCAAACCAATCACCGATGGAGAAATGATGAAAGAATGCTTGATTGCAGTAGCCGAAGAAATATGCCCCGAAAAGGTAAATTTATTTAAAAGTGTCAGTTTGTCAGCAAACACCGTGGCTCGGAGGGTGCAAGACATTGCAGAAAATATATCATCTCAACTGTCTGACAAAAATGGACATCATGAGTGGTTTTCTCTAGCATTGGATGAGTCAACGGATCTGTCAGATACTGCTCAGGTGTTGATTTTTATTCGCGCAGTAGATAAAAGCTATGAAGTGTATGAAGAACTTCTTGATATTGATAGTATTCACGGCCCGACAACTGGGGCAGATTTTTTAAGGGAGTTGAAAATGCCATTAATGAAAAGAACCTTCGATGGAGAAATTTGAAATCTATAACGATGGAGGCAAAAAAATGTATAGTAAAAATAAAGGAGTGGTTGCACTTGTGTCAAAGGCTGTAGAAAATGATGGTGGTTCAAAACCATTAGTCTTACATTGTATCATTCATCAACAGTCCTTGTGCGGAAGATGTTCGGATATGTCTGAAGTTCTAAAACCAGTCATGTCAGTTGTTATCTTCATCAGATCCACTGGGCTGAATCACCGACAATGCCGCGAGTTTATTCAACAGATTGGAGAAAATGATTTACCATATCATACTGCTGTACGCTGGCTCAGTTTCGGAAAAGTCCTTAAGCGCTTTTTTGAACTTAGAGCAGAGATCGAAATTTTTTCAAATGAGAAGCAGCGCCCTTTTGCGGATTTAGAAAATAGTGAATGGATGTGAAAGTTAGCCTTCTATGTCGATTTGACAAATCATATGAACGAACTGAATTTGAGATTGCAAGGAGAAAATCAGCTTCTCCCTGATTTATACACCAATATCAAATGCTTCAGGCAGAAAATAATACTATTTCGATCGCAATTACGTAAAAAATGTTTCACACATTTTGAAACATGTGAAATATTCAGCCACACTACAGAGACTGAATTTCCCGTCAATTTTGCAATCGAAACTTTGAGTGCTTTGAAGATAAATTTTGATACTCGTTCTTCAGATTTTGATGTCATTGCGACTGAAATTAAGCTTTTTCAAAATCCTTTTGATTCTGACATTGAAACCCTGGTTCCGGAAGTCCAAATGGAAATTATTGATTCACGGTGCAGTGATATGCTTAAAAACAAATATCAAAATTCATCTTTGTTGGAATTTTATAGGAGTCTTCCACTGGAACAATTTGATAATTTGCATAAATTTGCTCGTGGGTTGTTTTCTGTTTTTGGTACTACTTACTTGTGTGAGAAAACGTTTTCCAAGATGAAGTACACAAAGAATGTTACAGATCTCAATTAACCGATGATCATCTTTAATCTCTTTTGATAATTGGTGAAAGTAAAATCGATCCACAGCTACAAAGTATGGTCCTGGCTGAACTATCGATTTTCACTAGCTATCGTCCAACCCGTGTTAGGAATCACATGTTGAAAGCTAAGACATCGTTAATCCTTAGGCCGCACAAGTTATGACTTCTGAGGGTTGTCGTTCATAGGGATGCGACAGCTGGTTAACAGAAAAACAGATTTTTTTTAAACAATCACAGAATCAATCTTATCGCTTTATAGCACAATAAACATCAAAACTCCAACATTATCGAAAATATCGGTCACAGGTGAGGTGTAGATTTTCATCAGCCAAAAAAAGAGAATTATGACGATCAAATAATCCATTTTTGGTGAACTAAGCCTCATTTGATTCGTTCTAGAAAATGTGGATCTTTTTGACCTTTCAAAAGCGATCATCCACAAAACTTAATTCAACGGTGGGAATTCGTGTCTTTCAAATGATTTCTGTACCATAGGATAGTTGAATGGTGAGCTGTTCTGGTTTTAACTAATAGGTTTATCTTACAAAAACCAATTCGAATGAGCAGCAAAATATCCAAGGGAGAACCTTC
Organism: Leptinotarsa decemlineata; assembly: GCF_000500325.1. Taxonomy (NCBI): domain Eukaryota; kingdom Metazoa; phylum Arthropoda; class Insecta; order Coleoptera; family Chrysomelidae; genus Leptinotarsa; species Leptinotarsa decemlineata. The sequence continues at coordinate 1,217 of NW_019294628.1, read as the reverse complement.
ATAATGGCTCTCTTCCAGACAGTTCGGCATCCTGAGTTAAACAGGGATTTATGATATAGGTGATATAGGGTAAGATATGAAGGCAACAAAGCTGTATCAGTTTGATACTCAATCTGTCGCATCCTTTAGCGTACACAAACATATTGTTGATTTTGTCAAAATTGAATTCAGTATCAAACCGTTTATCATTTTTATAAAAATTCAATAAATCTAACGGTGGTTAATTTTGGGGAACTGATTCTATAAAATACCTATTCAATTTCTGAGGATTTCTCAAAATTTTTGGTATATTATTTATCTATTTACTCAATTATGTATTTATTTGTATACAAATATACCAAAGGTCTAGTTACATGTGTAATGAATATGAAATAATCTTCACATTTCAATAATTATAATCAAGAAAGTCGATTGTATACATTACAAGTATAAATTTGTTAGACTTCTGAGAGTTTTCCACATGTCCTTTGGTGAAGTGTTATTAAATTCATGGGCGAAATATCCGTGACTTTTCGACTTCTCAACAACGATTCATATCAAAAATGAATTTCTCTCAAATATTCAACGAAAGTCATTTTTTGTGGAGGAAAAAATCAGTTTTTTATCGACCTTTTTTTGGGTAATTGTTACCTTCCACAATCTGGAAAAATATAAAAATTATAATGGAGAACTTTATACAAGTGTAGAAGGGCAAACTTTTTAGTTTACCCCGATAAGTTATTGTGTAAAAATCAAAGTATTTTTCACAAAGAAAAATCTTCTATTTATCAGTAACTTGTACTATTTAACAATTTTGCCTATCAAAAAAATTATTAAGAAATAATACTTATCTTTTACGTTTCGGGGGCCAAAATCTGCCTCCGACTTCAGAAATGGATAAAAATTCGAATATATACGCAGTTATTCCTTTTTTGAGAGCCTATTTCTTTACTTCTTCGACAGATGTTAAAGAAGTTTTGAAATATGAAATTATGTCAATGTTGTTGATTGACAACTGAAATATTCGATATCAGTTTGTTGCCATTTCGCCACTATCCAAAGTTTTCTTCAAGATAGGTAGCCAAGTACGGTCGATTTTTAAGGAGCTATTCGAGATACAGTTCTCTCCAGACATGAGAATATACGCTGATTCTTTTAGCTTACGTCTCTTAGAATGAGGCTCATTGGTAATCTTTCTTGTCCTATTCCATTCCACCCGATGTTCACCGTCTGATTTT
>NW_019294627.1:10992-23493 GCF_000500325.1 Leptinotarsa decemlineata | reverse complement strand
CTTATCACAGCCGATTAGTAGAACAGCTGCCAACTATGACCACCAGAAAAGCAAACATGCAGAGTTGGTTAGGACAAAAAGGAATTCCATTCTCCGAGGACACGGTTAAGGCCGAGCTTATGAGTGTCATTAACCAGCATCGTGACTTGAGACTTCCTTCTTACCATTGCGAGTTGAGCCCGATAGAATTGATCTGGGCTCGAATTAAGGGTTACTTAGCTCATGAAAACGTGACATATGAAATCTCTGATGTTCAATGTTTATTAGAAATCGCAATGGAATGGATACGGAAAGAAGATTGAGCTAATGCTGTAGACCATGTGATCAAGGAAGAAGAGAAAATGTGGAAATTGGACGGGATGGTATAGACACTGTTTTCGACCAAATAATAATAGATTCAAGTGTGACTGGGGATTCCTTTCAGCATTGAGGAAAAACACAACTCAAAACTTAACTACCTGGACATAACCATAGGATATCACCACAAGAAAACACAATTTCAAATGGCAATATACAGGAAACCTACACAAACAAGCTCCACCATACCCGCAAGTTCAAATTTCAAGATACTTAATTGGATAAGGATTAATGCTGTATTGCTTAAACATCGCTTCGTAAAAAAGTAAAGGATAAAAAATGGTTATTGTGGGTTATCCCTAAGAGATATACCATCGCGGACTTTTTTGTAGACCTTTTCAAGGTGTATAATACTATAGTACATTATTTTGATCTATCTCATAGGGTTTTATACTATGTAGTGTTACATTACTGTAGGTAATAACTGAAATGGGACAATGTGGGTACGCTGATCTGAAAACTGCCGAGTAGATAAGATCGATTTGGTCATTTAGTAGGTTACATCCGCAATGCTTATGCTTATGAATTTCCAAGGATTGGAATAATTGAGTTTCCAACTCTTGCTTGCATAGTGCAAAATTTCCGTATCGTTTAGATTCGGAAACTTATGGATGCATTCCAAGGAATGGTTTGAAAACATGAAGGACCTTTCATGTTCAGCATACCGTTTTGAGAAATTTCGGCCACATTGTCCCACATGAACACTATTACACTCCGGACACTTAAGCTTATGAACTGCAGATTTCTCCATCTTGTCCATTTTATCTTTGGCATTGGAAAGGTAATTAGATAACTGGGTAGGTGGCCTTAATGCGACTTCCACATTGTATTTTCTAAAAAATCCCCTGAGATCACTTAAAACTGAAGTTACATGACTCGAGGACGATGTCGTAATCTACCTGACCCCAAGTCTCGTCACTGGCTTTGTTGTTGCTTTGTTCCAGCTGGGCAGGAACAAAGCAGTTTGTCTTCAATCGAGGACTACCTGCCCAGCTGAATTCCTTTTTGAATTCTCTCATGAAGCGATCTATAACTATAACACTGACAACCATAACAGATCCAAAGAACTATACAAACTCAAAGCAGCCCTTCACCAAAACTACTAGCCCATCTACCAAATCAAAAGATTCAACGACAACAAACCCAAACCCCACACTCCGAATTACCACATAAATAGGTTGACCAAAAGCTTTTCTCCCTTACATCCATGGTGAATTCTGAAGAAGCGTAATGTAAGAACAGTATTTACAGCCAACAAATATTCACTTTTTTTACGAACACCCAAGGATACGATACGCAATAAGGCACAGGGCATATACGAAATACCATGTTCTACCTGCTCCAGAACTTTACATCGGCCAGACCAATAGAAGAATTTCCAACAGTGCCTATGAACATAAACTAGCTGTTTCGCAATTAGATCCAACTTCCCCCTTCTTCAGATACCACCTTGAAAACAGGCCCACACAAAAAGCTTCAGAAATACCAAAACCATTGCTTTGAAGAAAACTCTTCAGGCCAGGATAATTCGTGAAGTCATTGAAATCAAAAAACATCCCGACTGTCTTAACAAACGAGATGATTCACAGAGACTACCGCAATCGTGGAGGTCATTATTGTCTAGACACGCATCTATAATTATAAATTCAAGAATCAATTTTGGGCAGGTCGGGTACCTGCGATATCTCTTCTGTATACCTGTCAAGCAGCATAAATACTGGACCCGAACAGAGTTGTCAGTTTTCTAAGTTCTAATATATTATAATGATGTAGCTAAATGGGTAAGTGATGAATAAACGAAGTTAATGCGTAGTAACTACAATTTCACCGAGCATTCGAGACTGGAATGGTCGGTAAAAAACCGGTGAGTATGCAAGAGTGTATTTAGTCATGTACGTCACTACTTCCCGGTACTGCCGGCGATACAGTGGCAGTGGTATGATCAAATAGCATCTAAATTCATTTACCATCTTAAACACGTAAGCTTTGCTTGGTTTCTATGACAGGAAATGGGTTGTTGATATCTGTTGAGTACGGAAGCGCAGAAAGGCCACATATTTTTATTTGTTTCTTGAATATTACGACTATGAATCTCGAAATATCGACTTTTATCTCGAAATTTCGACTTTTATCTCGAAATTTCGACTTTTATCTCGAGTCAAAATTTCGAATTTGAAGTCATAATTTCGAAATCACGAGATTAAAGTCGAAATTTCGAGATGAAAGTCGAAATTTCGAGATTCAAAATCGCAATTTCCAAGAAACAAATAATAAAAATATGTGGCCATTCTGCGCTTCCGTAGTTGAGAACTGTCAAAAATGGGGAAGTGGAAATATCAGTAAAAAAATAATATGGACTGACGAATCAAAATTCTCCAACAATGGTTGGTTAAACAGAAGTATCCATTATAGGTGAAATAATACAAATGAACATTTACATAGGGAAACCAATTTCCAAGAAAGGTTCGTAATTAATGTTTAGTTGGGAATTGTAGGAACAAACATCTTTGGCCCTTTCTTTTACATCATTTGAATATATCTTCATTTTCTATTCAATAAATATGATGACTACTTAGATGAATTGCCACTGAATATTCGTCATGAAATACAATATTTTCAACAGGACGGCGCTCCTCCCCATAATGCCTCAATAGAAAGGGAACATTTAGATGCAATGTTCCCAAGAAAATGAATTGGAAACGATGGACCAATTAACTGGCCAGCTTAATCTCCAGATCTCACTCCTTTAGATTTTTTGTCTGAGGATACATAAAGGATAAAGTTTTTCAACACCCAAGTACAGATATCGACCATCTCAAACAAAAAATAAGAGATGGGTATATTGATATTACACCTATTATGCTAGAAAATTGCCACGGAAATTGTCTGGACCGACAACTTATGTGCATTCAACAAAGAGGTCGTCGATTCAAGCATTTATTGTAGATTGCCATGTAGCTTTGATTTTCCATATTAGTTTCATTTTTCCCAAAAGTTCGTGATAGAATAGATTGTTTTTCTGTTTGATTGTTGTCACTGATGATGGTGGTTATTTCAAATGAAACGCTATAAAAATATCAAATGTAATATACCTTTGGATTGGGAATTTATCGCTTTATCAATATCTGTAATTAAAAAAGACAGGTCCGTATTTAAAAAAAAAGTTGATGGTGGCCATGTTATCGAACATTTATTATTACATCGTCACAGAACACTTCGAATACAATAACATTTTTTTCCATTTTTTTATATTTTCCGAAATAACAATTCCATTCGAAAAAAAAACAAAAACACCATTTTTGGTTTTTCCCGTATAAATCGAGAAGGGCAAGAGTCCCCGTATAACTCGAGAAGGGCAAGAGTCCCCGTAAATTTTCTTCGACCATTGTATTGTTCCCGATGACAGTTACCTTTTTTCCCATTTAATCGTCTTCGTATCTGTTACGGTTTAGAATATAACAACGTTATCACATTATAAAAGATACGGCCTGTATTGATCAGTAACTCTATTTTCATTATTCACTAAGTTGTGATGTTCATTTAGTATTCTTATGACTTCATCTTTCATCTCTTGTGCACACTCAATGTCCTATATGGTTTCTATTTCTTTCTCTGATCTATTTATTTATTCGATTAATAATGTGGAATTGGCCGCGGTGGTAGTGCGCCCGACTCACGATCGGAAGATCGTGGGTTAGATTCCCGCCTCAACCAGAATTTTTCTCGAGAGAATTTATCTGGTTGAAGCTGGAATGATTTTGCTACCGTGTTAGGAATCACAAGTTAAAAGGTAAGACCTCGTTAGTCCTTAGCTCGCACAAGTTCTCAACTTTTGAGAGTTGTCGTTCGTATGGGGGCGATAGCTGATTACCGGAAAAACAGATTTTAACCAGATTTTAAACAGATAATATATATATTTACTTCATGTTTATAATCATAATTTTCCATGAATTCAACTACTTCCCTTATCTGTATTGTACTTCTCTCGTCTATCATTACATTGATTCTGTCTAGTTCGTCTGTTCCAATTATAGCGTCGTATAGTAAATTGTCTATTATTAAAATATGCATGGCATATTCTTTATTATTGAATTTTATGAAACTGTTAATTTTTTTTGTTACTTCATGTAACTTTTTATTATTAGCACCTACCAATGCAGTTTTTGGCATACTGTAACACAAATGTTCCAAGTTCTGAAGACCCCTTCTAAATTCCAACGTTCTAAAGAGCCCTAACAGTTTTTTCTCATTTTGTCTTCAATCGAGGACCGCCTGCCCGGTACTGACGATGCCCAATAGCCTGAAACAGCTGTCTACCGATGGCTCTTAAATTGAAATCAATATAGGAATGATCAAAGAGTACTCATCTATTCATTTTTTGATTTTCATGGAATTATTTTCCAGCAGCTTGACTGCATTAACCTTTCTAGATTTCCTATCATTTCTAGAAACGTGGATTCGTTTTCCCATGGCATTTCAGGTTAGCTTCCCAAATTTCTGCTACCGCAGTTGTCAGTTGATTGGTCAAACCACCAACACTGACATAAAAACTACACAATGATTAGTCGCGATCCTTTGTTTGCAGGCATGTTAGGCGTACACATTCTTGAACATCAGTCCACCCTTTCATAACTGTGTCGTGAGTGTCATACCAAGTTTCGTCCAAATAGAAAATTTGCTGTTGTTCTTGTCTATATTTGTTTATTATTTTAAATCTGAATCCTAGTTGCTTTATCCAATTCTGAAGAGTTTTGTCACAGCATCTCACGTTATGGCCGGAAGTATTCTATTTCTTCCTTATGATTTCAATTGTAGGAATCTCATTGCTTTTGTAACAGTCGTATATTGTTTTTTTATTGATTTTATTAGATGAACATCTAAAGGTTTTGGTAATCCCGCATCACATCGCGTCTTGCGTTCATAAGGTTTGTTTTTGACTATTTTACGAACAGTTGCGAAAGGAATTTCGGTCAAATCTGATGTTGCTTGTAATAGTTTCTTTCCTTCGGAACCAAACTTGATATGTAGATTCTTATATACATTGAAACATACTCTCTGGGTTTCAATATTCAAATGCATCCGAATCGTATTCACTGGAATCTCTTTTACGCATTGTTCACCAGCGTTATTGGACACTACACAGGAAAAAGTCTGCGTTTTTATCACACTCGGTACTACTATTAGAACTTGTCCAAGGACGCCACATTTTAAACAAATAACAAACATTTTAAGTAATTATAACTTCACCAATATCGAATTTCAACACTCAAATCACGATCAGTTCCTGAACTGAACATTGACGACACAACGGAGGTACTCATCGCTACATTCTATTGTTCACCATAACATGACTTCAAATTTAATTTTATGACTTTTCAACCAATCATGAAATTATCCATTACGAACCCCCAGTTCTTCAGTCCACGTGGACTAATTCGTAGCGGCATTATTTCTTTGTATTGTTTTTTTTGGCCTTTGAGTTAGCCGATAGCTTTAAGAATTACTATACCAGTTACTTCGACTATACCACTTTTGTTTTTTTTATGAGTTATTTATGAGTATGATAAATAATATATCCTTTCGAATACCGGTTGTCCCATACTTTGTAGATCATAAATTACTTGTCGAAATAATAATAATTAAGATCGAAAATCTAACAGCCATTATTTTAGCGTTTCTGAAATTTTTTATGATGAAAATGGTATGATCTCATTTTTCCATTTTCAAGTCACAACTTGTCTGCTGAAATAATGATAATAACGACCATGTGTTCCTGTTAAAAATATGTTTTCCGTTAACCAGCTGTCGCCCCCTACGAACGGTAACGGTGGAAAATTCTGCGAGCTAGATGTTAACGAGAACTCACCTTGCTCAATTCCTTGCTCGTTAAACCTAACGTATATTGTTTTTGTGTTTCTGGTACCATTTTGGTTTTCAAAGATAAGTTTCTCATGAGTATGATGAATAATATATCCTTCTTTGCAATACCGGTTGTCCTATATTGTGTAGATCATAAACTATTCGTCGAAATGACAATAATAGAGACCAAAAATCTGAAGACGATTGTATTTACGTTTCAAGCAAGATATATTATCCAAAACAAATCAGCCATAGAAAAAGCTAAGATAAGTTTCAACAGAGAAGTAGGAATGAGGTATTGGAAGAAATCACATTCTGAAGTTCATCAATAACTGAAATCAATAAAACTAGCCCCAACGGTGAAAAAAAACATGTTAATAATGTTATGTTATGGAAACTATAATGAAAATGAAAAATCTGTTACGAACAAATATGGCATGACAGTGTATACCCAAAGAATTCCCTATATTATGTGGTGAATTGAACGATTGACCATAGTGATTTAATAGTAGAGTTCGTAATGTAGAAATAATGACATACTTTGCCAAAAAATTCACTGATCTGATAGCTAATTTTAAGTTGATGGAAATGATGAACTACTTGGAATGTTTACAACTCATGAGAAATTACTGCCTTTACAATATCCAACTTTCCTAGGAATAAAAATTACATAATGCAAAAGCATCCGTGATGAACCACGAAGACTTTAGGGAATTGATAAGGAGAAAATCAGAATCTACTATTTATATTCAAATTTCTATTGAAAACCAAAAATATCCTTCCCTCGAGAACAAACGATACAAATATGCTTTCTAAACATAAAAGACAAGCATTTTACAAAAACTAATTATTCTGGATAATTTGTAAAAAAGGTCGTATTATAGACAAATGCACTGATTTTGTACTTATTGAATTGTGATAAGAATTTAATGTCATTACCAACAAGAATTTATGCATTTGCTGCCAAAAGGGACGCCACAGAATAGCCCAAACCATGCAGTATTGATGAATACCCAAATGCTTCTACAGTCCATCGCACAACCACAGCAGAATAGAAGCAACAGGAGGAACCGCAACAAAACAAATCACATAACGACATGCTTCTACAGTCCATCGCACAACCACAGCAGAATAGAAGCAACAGGAGGAACCGCAACAAAACAAATCACATAACGATGACCAGGAAATGGAAATGATTATTTAAATAAATCTGAAAATGTTGTCCTTTTGAAATGTTTGGTCAATAGAAACTATTCTTCCGAATGAACTTTTGTTTATGTAATAAAAGACTCAGACTTACCTTGCCAAAGTGTAGATATAAATTCATTTGGAACAAAATTGAATCATTTGAGCACATTTTTTATTCCAAATCCAAGCATGATAAAGCCAAAACACCTCTTTGGCGAAGATGATCTGGAGGTATCAAGGTAAGTAATTTCCAATACGAAATTAGTGTGGATTTTATATGGAAAGTTAATAAACAAGATGACGACTTGAGAACTATTCATGCCGAGTACCAAGTTACTTGAACACCTCCCGTGAAAGTATCTATAAAATAAAATCCAACCTTTCTTCGATGATCCAGACTGTCAAGGTTGCAAGTGATGTTCGTTATGTCCATATATGCAAACAATACTCCAAAGATCTGATCTGAGCTTTGTAAAGTATCAAAAGTTGCTGGGGTTTTTAATTTTCTGGTTCGGAACATTGTTCCTAGCTTTTGTGAAGCAGTCTTTGCAATTCCTTTACCTTTGCAATTGGAGAACATTTATCTTTTTGGCATTGAAATGAACCTGGTTACTTTCACCACAATTCAAAATCACCTCTAGATCCTCATTAAGATATGCAACGTCCTGCTGCCGGTGAAAATGAGCATCCGCAGCCGATGTCCTGGAATCCAAATGAACTAACCAAACAAGTGTGCTGCCACACACGGTCGAACGCCTTTAAAAAATCAAGCGCAACAGCTCTCGAATCGCCATGTTTCTTGATTGCGTTATTCCAGATATGGGTGACATACAATGGAAGGTCGCCTGTTGATTTATGTTTTCGATAGCTATATTGATCGCTCAAGATGTTAAAGCCTTCCAAATATTCAAGAATATGGTGGTTTACGGCTTTCTTCATATGAGTTTTGATATCACTGATAGTAAAGCATCTGGTCTATAGTCATTTGAAAGATTTTTCTTGCCCGAAAAGGGCAAGAAATATCATATAACCTTTTTATATAAGGAAATTACAAAACTGATACATTTGACTTTCCATGAGTTATAATAATTATATATATAATTCCGAGAACAGGCAGGGAGTAAACTGCTCTCATTGTAACATTGGCTTCATAAGTAAAAGTCACCAACCAACAGCCTACCGACTGACAGTACTTTTGTTTCCTATAATGTACTTGTTCAATTTTGTGATTGATCAAATCAGATCAATTTTATTTTTCAGAAACGTTCACTCATAAGTAGATCAAGCAAGATATCTTCAACCAGTGCGGACTCTAAACCAAGAAGGGTCAACTCATCAAGCTACATTTTCAAAAATCAATAAGACTTTATTGTAAATAATTGATAATAAATATCTACAGTTTACTTTTAGACTCAACTTTACAACTTTTCTTGAATTCTGTTTCCCATTCACAAACTTCCTTTTGAGTCAAATTGTAAAATTTTCCATGTCTGCCAAGTCCCGAAACAAATTTTTTTGCACCTTCCAGAATACCTGCCACTGAAAGCTTCTTTGCATTATTTTGTTCTTGTTTGAGAAGATCTTCATAAGCTCCTTGGAAAGCTGCATTGTAAGTTGATTCCCTGTCAATGTTGAGACATTCTTGAGGGAATTTTAAGAGTGATGATGCCAAATTCATGGACTGACCCAATGCTGCAAATCAAAATAACAATAAAAAATGTATTTTGGAGATATTTGACAATTGTGCAAATCATCAGTTTCGAAACACCTCGTTGTATAATATTTAAAATAGTTGTTTAAGATGCCTTTTTATCAATACTGACCATAGTGTAAGGATATGTTTTGAAAGCATTTGAATAAATTCTTAATGAATCTGTTCGTTTGGATCCTGACCCTATAAATACAGATTCTATCGAAGGCATCCACATGAGTGTTTTTACTTGTGAAACTCAAGCAAACAAAGAATGATGTAAACAGGAGTTTTGTAGTTACTGAAGAATATATTAAATGTACATAGCCCTTCATCCAGCAGCAGCAAAGGATCGCCGCCTGTTTTATGCATATCGCAATGGAAAATGTATCAATCAGGTTATGAGTAGCAATCTGTTTTATAAGGTCCCTGAAGCAGTGGCTAATTTTCTTCATCTTGAAAATGCCAATTCATATACCGGTCATTCATTTTGAAGATCGTCTGCTACACTTTCAGTTGAATCTGGGGGAGATTTGATGACACTAAAGAAACATGGTGGTTGGAAGTCATCAACGGTCGCTAAAGGGTATGTTGATGAATCGTTAGCACACCGGACAGAAATAGCTAATAAAGTGTTTAGAACGTTTGGCAGTGCTGAAATAACACCCACACCCGATTTGTGACCAGGTACATCAACGGTAGTTGTTTGTGCCCATGGCAGAAAAAAATATAATTTCAACACAAGAAAATTCTACTGTTGTACCGAATAGTTCAAGTTCAATAGTTCAGCGAATTTTCTGTTTTTTCTTAAATAAAACGTTCAACATTTAATTTCTCAATAACAAATGAACCAATTTCGAAAAAATTACAGGAGTAATAGAGGGTCGAAAGACCTTTCAAATGATGTATCACTCGACCTATCATGCCATTGAAAAAAATAGGGGGGGTAGTTACTGACCGCAGGGGGTGAAGTGATAATTAGTCCCTCTAGAAATAAAATTTAACGTGGTTTTTTAAATTTTCGATTACACGTCCGTTTCTGACTTACAGGGGGGGGTAAAGTTTTCGTTGGAACGTCCTGAATAGTAATTATTTATTGACACGCCCATGAATGGCAAAATTGTTATTCTGAGTAATAACGGTGCCCCTCTGTCTATTTTGGGATAAAATAAACGCTTAAGAAAATAAAACCTACTCTTGTCATTGATAACAGTACGTAATGACATTCGATCACTTGAATTTTACAAGTTCAGACTTCTATTCTCCAATATGATTTGAAATCTCTGAAAGAACAAATAAAATTAAAAGAATAGCTAAAATATCAAATATATTATGCAATAAACCGTGAAATAAATTTACAATAAAACGAATAAAATAATCAGGATAAAACCAAGTTATTTCACGACGTTTCGATTGTTAGAATCCACAATGAAGTTTGAAATATTNTATGATTTACTTTTTGGATTGTTTTCACAGTCATGCAATCATACACATTTCCATGTTTCAACAACCTACATTTTTTTTAAATTTTTTCAAAATGATCCATTATTAATTCTCGACGAATGAAATATCTGAGTAGTTATAGTTTCATCCTTGCAATGTAAAAAAGACGTGTGAGCTCTGAAAAAAGGAAATAAAAGTCCCTAAAAAGTTGGCAAAAATATAAATTGCATTACGAGGCTTATAACATATTGAATTTCCAAAACAAAACAAAATTGGGGCCAATCTGAATAACTGACAATCACCGATTTCATATATCGAAAGAAGAAGAACTCTTTTAAAAGAATTTGTTTCCATCGAAACTTACTTATCTGTATGGTTTTACTTTCATACAACAAATGTCAAATTTTATATTGAAGATATTTTCACAAATATTCTATAATTTCCTTGCCTTTGAGATCTTGGAAACTACTCTCTTCTCATTTACATTATATTATGCATGAAATTGAGGTTGAAAAAAGTATACCAACAGATTCCGTGTTATTTTCTAATATAATAAAACTTAACTAACATCGTATCAGGTGGTTTTGACATCTGTTGCCAGCAAAAGATGTTCAAAAAGCTTAAATTTTATTTCATTATCTGATAAAGTATAGTTACCTCCGTTACATTCAATTCAAACCATTAATTTTCATGTCTTTAGTTACCGAAATCTCAATGGAAGGGATCCGCTGAAAATGAACACGTATTCTGAAGGGTTGTGTAGTTATTCTATTCCGTGAGCAAAAATCATGACAAGACCGGGCTCTACCATCATATCCTCTCCCATGTGTCCGTTATCGCAAGAAAGCACCAAAACAGCCTGCTTGCCAGGTACCCGCTTACAAACATAGTTTTCGTATTGCCTGCGATTGTTTTGTCTCGTTTCTAGGGAGCACAATCCAGGCGGCCACCTCCGTTCGTGGCAGTTTTCCATCAGGTCGTCCAGAATGTGGGGCGGACAACCCATTTCCGTTAAGGTTCTTTTGATCATTCTCTGAAATGAAACTGTGTTTGAAAATCATTTCATAACTCTTTAAATTTACCATTTATGGGTTACTCAAAGAAGTTTTCATTTTTTCAATAGTGACTGAAATCGAGAGATTGTGAGTTATTTGAGAATCACGGATCCGTTAGCATGTTACCTTCATTCTCTAAATTCAGTATCACTACTTTTCGGATTTAAAGACCGTCGATTTTTGGAATTTCTTCCTGTGGCTAGCTTTATCAGAGGATGTATAAACCTGTGTAGAAGTCAGCCAATTGCACAGGCGAAACTTCCAAAAATAGTGACACTAAAAACCTAGGCCGCGAAAGCCTCAACCATTTTGTCATTCTCTAAATCAGGGGTGCTCAAACTTGAACTGTTGGCGATCTACATCAATATTGTTAGACTATGATCGATCTGCACTGAGAGGCTGCAAGTTGTGTGATGCAGGATTTTCGTCTAGGAAGGGTGTATTGTGGCATAGATATTAGTTTTCCGCACAATATGCATTTTTATAGTCAAGGTAAGTGTAGGTCAGCTCTAAAATGTCAATGAAAAAACTCATAATTATTCAAAATTGCGAGTTTATTGGTTTTTGTAAAACAAACGAGTTGTAGTGTCTGAACTCAACTAAAGGGTGACTTTGGATGTTGAAGCGTGGCACTGCATGTCCTCAACATACTTTTTATAAGATGGTATAGGTCAAGTAAACGATATAGTGCACCCTACCTTCCAGCAGTTCCCCTTTAATAAAATAGTTAGGGAGCTAACTAATTTTGTTATTCAATAATCATTATATGATTATATAAGAATACTGAATTCATTTTCACCATTGATATGGAAGTGTCCAATCTCCATATAATCTATTTCAACTAAAATTCCTTTTTTAATCCTTTTCTGCCAGTCTTCTTCGGTAATATTAGATACTTCTTCTTTAACT
>NW_019294626.1:0-23401 GCF_000500325.1 Leptinotarsa decemlineata | reverse complement strand
TTCCGGAAACTATGTAATCGTAATCTCTATCAGGATATGATCATCTGCATATAAACCTATCCAGTGATAGTTCTAATTGATATTCAATTTCCATAATAAATGTTGTCAATGCATGTATAGATTCTTCATCTACTACAAAATAGCGAAACATTTAATAATAACCTGAAGACAAACACAATAATATCGATATTTCTAGAAATACCTATTCTTGTTTAACTGCCATATGGCAATTCCAACCACCCGATAAGGTTTGTTAAGTTAGTTTTTGTTTATAAAAACGACAAAAAATGTCAGTACGACAATATGACAGTACGACATTGTTCAGTTAGAATATTCTCAATTAGTTTTCGATTTTACTAGTAGAAAGATACCACGTCAACAATCTCCAAAATGGTTCATTCTCGTCCATTGAAAGAAAAAATTGAAGCGATTTTCATTTACGGTGCGACGCATAACTTTCACGAGACCGAAAGGATTTTCAATGAATGCTTTCCGAATTGTACTATCTGTAGAAAATATTTGGGGGAACTTGTATCCAAATTCACAACTACCGGTAGTGTACATAACAAAAAGTCCCCAGGTCATCCATCCATTCCGGAAGAACAGCTATCCATATAAAATTGAGATGGTACACCAATTAACTGAAGATGATCCTGATCGAAGAACAGAATTCTGCGAAATCATGACGGAAACCATTGCAAGGCATCCTACATATCTCCACAATATTTGTTTTAGTGACGAATTTACTTTTTTCAAACATCAATGTTCACAGACGAAATTGCCGCTATTGGAGTGACACCAACCCTCACGTTTTCCGGGAAACACATACCCGATATCCAGATAAAATTAACGCTTGGGCAGGAATATTGAGAAACCATATTGTAGGACCTCTATTTATTGATCAAATTTCAACAGGAAAACTGTATTCGAATGTGCTGGAAACTACTGTTGACCCTCTCATCACTAAAATCTTCGAAGCGAATCCTAATGAATTCGATATAGATATTGTATTCCAACAACATGGAGCACCATCAAATTACTCCAGACTAGTCCAGACAAGTAAAAAACTATTTGAACACTACTTTTCCCGGTCGTTAGATTGACCGTCGAGGACCTACAGATTGGCCAGCCCGCTCGCCAGATTCGACACCTTTGGACTTTTTTTCATGGGGCTATTTGAACCAAAAGGTGTACGAAACTGAACCTTCTTCAATATTGGATGTACAGAAGAGAATGATAAATATTTGTGGAGATATTGACGTTACTGTGTTCGAAAATCTTCTGCGTAAAATATCGAATAGGCTGTTCATATATCAAAAAGTTTAAAGCAACCATTTCGAGCATCTTCTCCACTGATCTCAAGCTTATCACCTCATATTATGTAGTTAAATGTCAATGTATTCAGGCTATCATTGAAGCGTAATCATATCCAAGTATGACGTAGCCACAGTTATGCAACACCCAATTTAGGTGATAAGGTCGGTTTACATGTACGAATTAATCAATTGTCAATTGTCGACTTCAATTTTGATATTTCCACATGATCGTTGTTTTTCCTCATCAAGGAACAACAGGTGGTTTTAAAAAAACATTAAGTATCATTTTATTATGTGAAATATTGTTTGTTGCTTAACGTCCTGGGATATTTTATTATTTTTACGCGTAGATATGTTGTGTCCAAATTTTAATCATCCTGCCGCTTAACCTCACATACACTGTGAGTTGATTCAACTGTTTTCTCCTCATGGATCTAACCGTTTCTTCACCATATCGTAGCATTCCGGATGATGATTTTCGAAGCTTGGTATCTCTGTTATAAGAGTACACTAATTTGGCCTGCGGCACCCAAATATTGTTTTACAAATTTCCTAAAGATACCACTTTGCAATGAAACCCGGAACAAGAAAAGGAAATTTATATACAAAATAGCAAACGAGAACGGATACACCCAAGATACAATGGATAAATTAGAAAATAGAATACAAAAATACAGAATACAGAACTCAAACGATGGACTGCATTCACATACATAGGTCAACAAACTAAAAACTTAATAAACTTTATCAAACCTTTGAACACCACTTACAAGCCGAACACGAAAATAACACAAAAAATAAACAGCTATGAGAAAGAAGAAGACAAAAACCAAAATGTAGTGTATGTGTATAGCATACAATGCAACAAATTCTATATCGGCCAAACCAAGAAAAAACTGATCCAAAGGTACGACGAGAAAAAAAAGCACACATGAACCCAATAACATATAAATCAAACCTCGCAAAACACGCTATATAAAACAAACATAACTTTCCCCATACAGAAAATATCAAACTCATAAAACAAGTCAATAAAAGAAACCTTATGGACATCTGGGAAAACCTAAACATACATTCACTTATCGAGGAACAAATAGCAATTATTACACAACAAGACCCAACATTCAATATACTACACAATACAATATCCGGATATCTGAATGGAAGGAGAGGACAAATGCCTGCCCTAAGGCGTTCTAACCGTATAAAAGTACAAACAAGAGGATAAAACGTTTAGTTTAAGTAGATCCTTGAAAATGATAGCACAGCCTGCTGTCGAAAGCGCTCGCATATAATAATTAGAAGTTATTAAAGCTTCAAATCCTTTTTGTGAACAAGTGTTTCGATCTTCACAAAGAATATTTCAACAGTCTTTTGGCAAAGTCTCATTTGCCATCTTCTGGTGAGGTCTGAAGTTTAGAACTGGTTTAGTCTAGAAGAAGTTTAGTCCGGTTATAAACACCAGACATTACCAGGAG
The DNA here is from genome assembly GCF_000500325.1 of Leptinotarsa decemlineata. Classification (NCBI taxonomy): domain Eukaryota; kingdom Metazoa; phylum Arthropoda; class Insecta; order Coleoptera; family Chrysomelidae; genus Leptinotarsa; species Leptinotarsa decemlineata. Next base: position 20,607 of record NW_019294626.1, on the reverse strand, counting down.
ATGACAAACGAGACTGTCGAAACGCTGTGGAAATAATCCTTGCGAAAATGAAAAACACAGAACCTCAAAAAATTCAAATATGAAAAATAATACCCTGACGATGTTACGATTCTGGTTTCGAATACCATTCTGTTTATGATCGTTTGATGAGTGAAATTTGTATCTTTCAGTAGATTTCACTACCGATTATCCCCTTTTTTACATAGATGGGAGTAATACTGAACTCTAGTTTGATTGACAAGTTGAAAAGTGATAAAATGAAGGCGGATATTGTAGTGATTACGAATTCTACTGAAAATAGCACAAGTTCACACGATAACAATGAAGACTTCTATTTACTTGAAATTTGGATATTCTTCATGACATTTCTGATAGATACATCAAAAAAATATATTTTCGTCTTATATTTAAATAAAAACACTAACAAAAGTTTCATTGGATTTGTCAAATAGTGCTACTTTGAGGTGGCTAAATTTGTCAAATAATTCTACTTTGAGGTGGCCGTCTCATAAAAACATCAACAATTCGAAACCGGTAAAGTTACGCGGCCTCAAATTTGACATGGATATGAAAAAATATTGGAGCAACTCATGAAATAATTTCAAAGGTATTTTTTGAAAAAAATGGAATTCGTAATGTTGATTTCTTTTATGAGGCGGTCACTTCAAAGTAGCACTATTTGAGAAATTCAATGAAATTTCTGTTAGTTATTTCCCTTCTGCCAGTCTTCAGGATAGTCGAATTTTTACCCTCCTTATGAACATCGTCACAATCCTCCATGCCTCGTCCTAATTGTGTTTTGGTCCACCGTGATTCGGGCGTGCATAATAAATGGAAATGATGAATACGTTTCGTCCAAAAGACGCGGGCCGCGTATTCTGCTTTAATAGCAGCTCTCGGGTCGAGTAATTATGATTTATTGTTCGGTAACTTTACGAGTCATACATGAAATGCTCGTTATGAAGATGTAGCGCGTGTCTCTAATGGACAATATTACTGCGTGGAGGAACCTCGGAAAGAACGAGGAAACATGTGTTTCGGCAGAGAAAGATATCCCGGTTCGACGGTGGAATTGAGCAGAAACTTCAATTCGACATTGATTTTTCACTCTTTTAGAGGGAGAACTAGCTGGCTAGTTCGTATCAATTACTCAAAACTTTTGGTGGACGTTTCAAAAATTATAATTGCACTGACCCATCACTTGATGAAAATTAATAACACTATCCATGATAATAATCATACAACTTTCACACTATCAATTCTTTTCAAAATGCGTTTCACACACGGTAGTTTCATCAGTTGTACTGATACATCAAACTGTTTTGCAATGTATTTTATATAACAATAGATGGTTACAAAACTCAATCAAATAAATGAGTAAATTTCGAGAAAACAGATAGATTTCGAAAAAACAATCACAATGCAAAATAACTTCAGGTTATTCCGGTGGATTTTGAATGTTGAAGTCAAGGAAAACATATTGTTTGTAAAAATATCAGATTCCAAAACATGTTTGTATTATATTTGTATCATATATCTGGGAGTATTGAATTTGTAAACTGTTTTTCTCACATTGTAATTAAACTGTTGGTCTATAACTATTCTGAAGTGTTTGTTTGAAGGTGGNCTGATGGTTGAGAATATTTTCAGCCAGTCCAAAATATTACCTAACATGTTTATTCAACAAAAACCATGCTATTGAAATATTCTGACACTTCTCAATGTTTCATCATTCATACATTCACGTGATATGATATCTGCATTTTATAATCTTAGGAAAACAATTTCTTTGAGAATTTGAAATTTAGAAGTTACATGCAGCAGCTGAAACCTTCATGATTAGCGAAGAAGTGCTTTTAACTGAAATTATTAATTGTAATATTACAATGTCACTATACGTAACTGTCAAAAATGTTAGTGCACTGCGATGCACACAATCAATAGCGTTTTGTTTGTTTGTCTGTTTTCCTGCTTTGTTTTTTGTCTGATAGTGTTTGCCTGTGAGTCTGTTCGTCTATTTGTCTCTTCGAAAATTTGGCGTCCCACATTGGGCGCCGAATTCTTGTATCATTCTATATTTTTGTCCAAGGCGTTCGACTGTGTCTCACATGACCTTCTGTTGGAATAGTTATCTTATTATGGGGTTAGAGGAACACCACTCAAATTGATGTCATCATATTTAACAAATAGGCAACAACTGGTCAAAATGAAAAATACTACATTCGAGCTCAGGATAGTGAAACATGGAGTTCCACAGGGATCGGTCCTTGGTCCTTTGCTTTTTATCATTTACATAAATGACATTTGTCAGCATATGGTACAGGATATATCCACCATTCTTTTCGCTGACGATACGTCACTTATCAATAGTTCGTCAGATTTTTATAGCCTCAAAATTCTTGCTGACAATTCGATTGACCTGGCAAGAAATTGGTTTTCTGCAAACTCCCTACAACTAAATAATGAAAAAACGCAAAACTGATTATATCCAGTAACAATGAATACACATCAGGAGAACACTGTAAACTTCTTGGAATTACAATCGATGACACTCTCAGGTGGCACTATCATACTCAAAAACTGAACAGCAATGCGCTAAACATCTTCAGATCACAGAAGAAAGCTATTCGTCTTCTGGCTGGAGTCGGACTGAGAGAACGCTGTCGTTCCCATTTTACTGACATGAAAATGATGACACTACCATGCATTTACATATATCAAACCCTTTGTGAAATACACTCAAACAAAGGAAACTATACTGTTTCATCAGATCTTCACAAATACGACACGAAATCAGCAAACCAAATAGCACTAAAACGTTTCAGGCTGAATAAGTCGAAATCAAATTCCCTCAATTTGAAACTTTATAACAAGTTGAGCTCAGAATTGCGTTCCCTGAATGATAGACATTTTAAGGCTAATGTGAAAAGTCTACTCCTTAAAAATTGTTTTTATAGTGTAGAAGAATTTTCGAATTATTCTTTTTAATGTAATTCAAAAAAAATGTTTTTGTGAATGACCTGATTGTTTTTACGTTTTTACATATTGTCTCTCGATATTTTTGTACTATGTGACGTGCTGTAAATCACTGTGTGAAATAGCCAATAAAGTCTATCTATCTATTGAGCAAGAAAACGAAACATTTGCCCAGTTGGAATCACTAGTTCTAGATTTGCGGAGGCAAGGGTATAGATCGGTTCTTGATTTTCTATAGGAGTTCAATTATCATAAGTGCTGAAAAGGGTTACCAAATTGAAAGCTCTCATGCGGACGCCATCTACAGAAGTTTTTACAAATACTGTGCCCCTTTTCAACACCTGTCACTGTAGACCAACTTGATTAGACTGGGATAGGAGACATTTCGAAAATACTAATGAAACAAGGAATACGGTTAACATGAGATTTATAATAGGGTTTTGCATCCCCAACCACAATGCACTGAGCTTCACAACTTTTGGTCGAAATCCTATTTCCAGAAAGCATCGAGGAATCTTAAGACTGTTATTTTCCACTCCTCTAAATTTACCTCTTTGATTCTTGAGATCCGGGACTCTGGCAGTCTCCAGTGGTAATCTCATCAGTGTGTCCACTTTATTTATGCTTATATGCGTTTTATGCTCGTATACTTTTTACGACACTACGATTGGTTGCAGTCAACAATTTTGAAATATGATTCTATATATTTCACTTCTGAATTAATATCTGCAAATACCTCAAAAGATGGAATTTATCCTTATGGATGATTCTCAATAATTTTACCAAAATCATCACTACATGTTTTTTATACGAAGCCAGGCACACAAAAAAAAACCTTTTCTGAATTCTATCCTCCACACATAGAATCGGTATCAATTCAAAGTTCAGGCGATGCTACCACCTGTTCTATTCCATTGGACGTATACACAAAGCCCACCAATTGTATGTATAACATTACTGAAAATAGATATCTCTCTTACCTCACTTTTCACTCTACTTTACATTACACTAGAAAAATGAACTCTATGAATGAACAAAATAAGAAGAGTACTAATTGACGACTATTTGCAGACCAAACCGCAACATGAATGAAAGTAATCAAAATAAACAATATGGACTTTGACTAGGTGTCAGCATTCTGATTATGATTTATTTGGAGTACTGTTGTAGACAGTGAAAATATAAAATAGAAATTTGAATAACGGTTATGTTACAATCGACAAGTTATAATTGCCAGAAAGGGTTTCTTTGTGTTTAGATTGTCTCACAAACAGTATTAATTAACAATTGGAAAACTGAAATATTACAATATTTCCGTTTGTTAATCTATTCGACTATTCGTTTGTTTGTCAGATTGTCTGTTTGTCTGTGTTTCTGTACGTTTAATCACGTTTCGAAAACGATTCAACACTAGTATATTGTGGTGAACTTCACCCAATATTCAGTGTGTGATGTGTTTCAATTGATTCATAAATAAGAAAGTCGATATAAAGATTCATGGTAAACGTTTGATGAAAATAAAACTTTGAAAATTTTGTTCATTTGATCCAGTTGAAACTTTGGTGTTTTGCTGTTTGAAAGTCTGAAAAATACAAAAAATGTAGTCCATGAAGATCACATTGTAACCAAGCTATCGTCGATGTGTGAGTTTTTATTAATTTTCAGGTCAAACAGATTTTATTTTTCACTTCCTTTTTCAAGGCAATTTTTTTCCTGTATACCTCATATCATATAGTTGTGTGTCCTGCTGTCCTCACGACACACTCCATACGAAAAAATCGAATGCAAAAATTTCAATCGAAAGCTCCACAGTGGAGCTGTTTTATCCTTGGCATCTGCATTAAAAAATATAAATGCTGATGAGTCCATAATGGCCATGTGGGCGTTGCTTTAATATCTTGCAGACCGCCGAAGACGTTTCAAAGACATAAAAATAAACCATCCCAAAAACCTAATCACGTTCGGATCTCGAGAGCGATGACAGCTGTTTTTTATTATTATTAATACTAGACATGTAGGATAGGCTTACTTCGCCCGTAATCTGAACGAACGCTTATTACGAGTACAGTCGGGAGGCTTGGATGACGAATTGCTATCAAAATCTCATTAATTCTAATCAGATCAATCCATCTCCGGTGTTTTTTCATCGAGAAGCTTTATCAACTGAAGGATTATGAGGTGATGTTAATCTCAGCAGGCGTGTGTGGGAGTTCAGAGTAGATTTTCCATATTGGTGTTTGGAAATATTCCGGAAACCATGTATTCGTAATCTCTATCAGGATATAATCATCTGCATATTAACCTATCCGGTGATAGTTCTAATTGATATTCAATTTCCATAATAAATGTTGTCAATGCATGTATAGATTCTTCACCTACTACAAAATAGCGAAACATTTAATAATAACCTGAAGACAAACACATTAATATCGATATTTCTAGAAATACCTATTCCTGTTTAACTGCCATATGGCAATTCCAACAACCCGATAAGGTTTGTTAATTTAGTTTTTGTTTATAAAAACGACAAAAAATGTCAGTACGACAATACGACAGTAAGACATTGTTCAGTTAGAATATTCTCAATTAGTTTTCGATTTTACTAGTAGAACGGTACCACGTCAACAATCTCCAAAATGGTTCACTCTGGTCCATTGAAAGAAAAAATTGAAGCGATTTTCATTTACGGTGCGACGCGTAACTTTCACGAGACCGAAAGGATTTTCAATGAATGTTTTCCGAATTGTACTATCTGTAGAAAATATTTGGGGGAACTTGTATCCAAATTCACAACTACCGGTAGTGTACATAACAAAAATCCCCCAGGTCATCCATCCATTCCGGAAGAACAGCTAGTGCAACTAATTGGTGGGACGGTAGTAAATCCTGAAAAATCTACTTATTCCGTCGCGAATGTTTGTGAGGTGTCTCCTTCTACTATGTGAAGACTTTTGAAGAGGTATAGGTATCATCCATATAAAACTGAGATGGTACACCAATTAACTGAAAATGACCCTGATCGAAGAACAGAATTCTGCGAAATCATGACGGAAACCATTGCAAGGCATCCTACCTATCTCCACAATATTTGTTTTAGTGACGAATTATTTGAAATATACACGAAGTGTGTTTGATATTTTTTGATTCTAGTATACATAACTGATGAATAAAAATATTCAAATTCGTGTCTCCAAGATTTTATGCCCTATGGTTGCCTACATATACGAGCCGACCCTGAGCAATACTCATATACGACATGCTGTATGATTGTGTTATGTAAATATTCTGAGTTTACTTCACAATAAATAAACATATTTGTAATAACTCATCGAATAAAGAACAGACAGGCAGAACTACAACAACTTACTTTGATTTTTTTTTCAATTGATTCATCTATAAATTTCTGTTAAATTCAAAAAGTTCTTCATTTGGTAATTCCAATCCAATCCAATCCAATTTTAGTTAGAGTCCATTTCAGACCCAAAAAGTTTTTTGAAATGATTTGATTGGAACACCATGGACTTCCGTTGACGAAACCTCTGTGTGTCGATGAAAAAAAATTGCCCTGCATTAACAGACAATCTGCAGTTGCAGGATAGCTCCTGCGGCCGACAATTACAACCGCACCATTGTCCTGAACACAGCAGATTTATGTCGTATATGACCTGTTAAGATTAGATACAGATGCAGCGGTGCAGATGGCACTAAACTAACACGGATACAGGAAACCGACACATATAGTTACGTTACTTTATATGTGCCCGCGGGGAAGAATTATTATAATAGGAACTCCCTCAGATGCTAGAACAAAAGACAAATTACTATCGATTTAAATAATTGAGTGCTTCGAAGTTTGATTCATTGCTAGCCGATAGCTTTTTCTCGCTGGTTATCGATTAATTTATCGTCGAGGAGTGTGTTGACGTGAAATAGGATGATCGTAAATATTTTTCGGTTTGAACAATCGATTGTGAGAGTTAAATAATTCCTCAGTTATTGAACATGTAAATTTGTCGAATCTAGAGAAACAATTCGTTCAGGCCAGTCTCAACTCCTTACACTGTAGGTTAATGGACTGACACCTATCACAAAACATCTACTCCCCTGGCTAATACCACGAAGGGCGTTGGATTATATCCGACAGGTGTCAGTGCAGGATTCTTGACTGAAGTTACTCCTGCATGTTATTCCTCAATGCTGTTGGCGACACAACTGCCGCAGTAGATTATCAATTATTGGAATACTGAAATGGACAACCAATAACAAGTTTGTCATCGCTTCATCTGTTATGAACGATGTAACCAACCTCAAATCTGAAATTTGCCCAATTCCTCGTATAAGAGAAAAAAAAATTTCACATATAGTCAGTGGGCATCCTTGAAGACTTAGACACCTATGAGAAAACAACTACTCCCCTGGCTAATACCACAAAGGGTGTTGGATTATATCTGCACTGGATTTATTCCTGCATATGCTGTTAGTATATGATTCAAATAGGGATAAGGAGTTGGAATGATTAGTCGTTTTCGGAGCTATTGAAAATAATTCCGAAACGTCAACGCGAAATTTGAAAATATCAACAGCCCCTCCCATGGGGGTGAAGAAAGATAAAACAAAACACAAATTCGAACCATACAGGATCAAAAGAGTTCATCAACTCAAGAGATATTTAACGTCGCATGGCTTTTTACCAGTGGTTCCTGGAAAGTTGTAACCAAGAGCGTGATTTTTCGTTAATTTGTGTTTGACCGTTACAATTATCATAATTGTTGAACAGATAAGTCAAGGAAGATTTGAATTTAGTGTATGGGCAAATGTTTTCAGGGGCAGAATTATCGGCCCGTTCATTTATAACGGCACTCTCACATTCCAGAGGTATATATTCCAAAGCAAAATATTGAACCTCTTGTTGATGAATTTTCACTAACGGATCTCAAAAAATATATTTTCAACAAGACGAGGCTTCGCCACACAGCACAGGAATTGTCATCAATTTTTTTGGCAGCAAATTTCGGTAATAAATGGATAGCCAACCAAGGATCCAACCGTTGGCCGGCCAGGTCACCAGACAAAACTCCTATGGACTCCTCTGAGGAAGGTTGAAAATTCTGATTTTCAAATTGCCGACCGATTCTAGATACGAATTAGAAGCGGCAGTGATGCAAAGTTTTGGTTCTCCTAATATAATTTCATAACGAATGTTTAGAATACAAACTGAGTAGAAAAAAGTGTTTTCTGTATAATTTCCTCCGTGTAATTCAATGTTGATATGAAAGTAGCTGGTTCAGGAGGGCTTTTTCGCTCAGTTTGTATCTGAAAGTTACTTCCTTGCATGATCCACACATCTGCGTATATAGTTACTTCTTTTAAAATTGATTACTTCCTTCCTCTTTTTGGAAGATTCCCACTTTTTTATATTTCAAGATTGAGTAGTAGAAAGCCAAAAACTTTCTTTCCCAAAAATTATTCTCTCCTGAAAATATAACCCTTTCAAATGAATCAATGAGTTATTCAGGTATATCAATTTTGAGGATATCATGAAAGAAACAACGTGAATGTTATTTTATATCTCAGAAATAAAATTCGTACTCTAGTGCATGACAATGTACATGACTGTATGCGACGGAAATTGGTCCCACTATATTTTTACCTTGAGGCAAAGTTATTTTAGGCCATAAAAAACAAAAATCACAATCCTGACTGATGGTTTTGAAAAAAAGCCTTGACAAAAATTTACAGTACCGGCGTGAATGATTCTCCCTCTCTCAATGCATATTTTTCACTACTTTTTGATTAGAAAAACAATACTGTTGTATATTGTTCACTTCATTTCTTTCAAGTTGGTTGACAATGTTCCATGGTAGATTTCATTAGTTCGGACTTCCATTATCTGATATGATATAAAATGATGTGAAATCCCTGAAAGAATCAATGAAATTAAAAAGATTGTCTGAAAAAATAACAATTATATCAAGCAAAAATTGAAATTACAATGAAATCCAAATCAAACTACAACTGAAAATTGAGCAATTAACAAGAAATGAAAATTAAAAGATGTTAAGCCAATTTTCTTCACGAACGCTTCGATTGTTTGTATCCACAATCCACAATCGTCTTCGGGTGATGACTGGATTCCTCCGAGAGTTGACTATTTATAGGTCATTCGAGTTCTTTCAGCCATTCCCTCTTTCCTCTCTCCGCTTTATCGGTTTTAACGGGAGCTGACCATTTGGCTAAATGCGTTGTTGGGTAACATATATGCGGCTTCTTTGAATTTTCTTCCAAACCAGTGTTCCTCCTTGTTGATGATTTCAGCTTGGGACCATTTGATGTTATGTTGATGTGTCCAAATATGCTCTGCTATTCCTGATTTGCTGGTTTCTCCCCGATGTGTATGTTTCTTGTGCTCGGCAATGCGAACTTTCAATGGCCTCTTATTTTCGACGTGGATCCTCTACACCAACGTTCCTGTTAAAAAAACACTTCATCATACAGAGGAAACTATCCGAATACGGGACCTGGAAGATAGAACGAACTCACCAATACAAGTAATCATGGAATTACTAGGATGCTGCGTTCGAAACTGTTATTTCTAACTGAAGGACGAATTCTTTACACAAGATGATGGACTGCCAATGGGATCGCCACTTTCACCAGTTATAGCCAACATATATATGGAGTGGTTTAAAACGCTGGCCATTGAAGGAGCCCACAAGAATCCCCGAGTCTGATTGAGATACGTTGACACCTTCATAATATGTAACCAAGGGAATACAGAACTAGATACCTTTCTGAAGCACAACGTAAGATCATCCATCACTTTCACAATGGAGAAAGAAATCACAATGAATTGCCATTCTTATGTTGAATAACCACCATTTTCATAATTTGTTAATTTGTTTTCGTTCACATTGTATATGTTTATAGGTAGTTAAGAGATTAATTTTGACATAATAAAAGTGTGAGTTGAGTTGTCTAAAATTAATACATTCATTCAAGAGTTTACTTGAAATATTTCCTCTACTTCAACATGGTAGCAGAGCTTGGTTGGTTAGCCTGAGTATGTGGAGACGTGACGTATTTGAAGAGAGATTGTCCTCAGTATCAAGCTCAGCAACAGAGGCATGAGAATAGTATACAGATAGAAACATTCGGAGATGGTAATCCTGACGTACTTGACCAAAATAGTGCAGTTTCCAAGTTCCATGTGAATAGAAAACAAAATAAAATTATAATATTCTAAAAAGTTTACTCAGATTTTCACTGTGCTCTCACAATTCTGAAAGTTAATGTGACGTTTTTCCTTCTAGATTGTCAGATCACGAAAACATATGGAAAAAAGTTGGTTGACAAACGGTATTAGGGTTTCGGCAAAAAACTAGAAGGTGCTACATTTGATCAGAAAATTTACATCTGCTCTATTTTGTCTCCAGTACTTTCTTTTCATAAAATATACCTTATGATCTGATCTTCACAAACTACATTTTCGAAAAATATATCACAACATATATGGCTTAAGGTAAGAGTTTTCTCTAACCGCCAGTTACAACACGTTGTGCTCTCTCTACCAAAACGTTGGTTGAGAGAGCACAACGTATCTGTGAACCTGAGAGTAATCCTGAGGAAATGCTTTCAAAGGGAATGGGCATAGCGAAGAAGAATTCGAGCGGGCCATACGACCCACGAGAAATAACGCCAAAATTACCCCAGCTAGGATGGAGTATAAGAAATATTTGCAAATTATAGGAAACTGCTGGAATTTTCTTGCTGATAATTTTTGAAATTGACAAGTGTTCTGAAGCAATTATTCTATCTAGCTGAATCCAAGCTCTACCAAAGGCAAACTGAAATACAAATAGGATTACTTGAGGGCAAGTCAAACTGGTCATCATGGAAATAAAAAAAACTAATCAATACAGTTCATTGTATGATTTTCACTATAAGGGATTTACAAAAACCGTGACACGTGTTTCGCTTTACAATAGCTTCTTCAAGCATAAAACTGTTTTATGCACGTGTCGCGGTTTTTGTAAAACCTTTATAGTGAAAATCGTACAAGAAACTATGGATTAGTTTTTTATTATGGATTTTCATCAAGTATCGGCCAGTTCTATTCAATCATGGAAATACAAGAGCTGCTTACTATTACGAAGTTTTCAAGGCGGTACTGAGGTAGTTGAAGGAAAATCAACTTTACCCGAACCTTTACCAGAAAATGCAACCCAAACTCAGAAAACAAAGTATGAGAAGTAGTTGAAAGTCTTCAATCGAGCAGACAATAATGCTTTACTGGTTCTTACAGTAAATATGACTCAAGAAACTCTTGCAAAAGTGATGAGGTACACTACTGCTCGTGAAGTGTGTCAAGAATTACACAGGCTGTATGATGGTTATGTTGAGGACAAAACATATGACTCATGCATGCAATTCTTCAGCTACATACGACACGCAGAAGATGACATTCCATCTCATATTTCTAGACTCAAAAATTTTTGGAATATTCTGCAAAATGAAATCACCAAGGATAAAGTAGTAAATGGAAACACCTGTAAATGCGATCTACCAGAATTGTTGCTGATTTGCAAGATTTCGGAGACTCTTCCTCGAGAGTATTTTTCTTACAAGTCAAGTTGGATGTTAATGTTAATGCATACGAAAAAGCATTATCATCCCAATCCTTGGTCGAAGAGGAAGTAATGTTCTTGGGAAATGAAGAAAAATTCAAGGGAAATCACAATATGAACCTGTTTTGTACATAGTGTAAACGAAAAGGGCATAAAATAAAACACTGTTTCAAATGGAAAGCAGATAAAAAACCTCCAACACCAGGAAATGAAAAACATAAAACAAGTGATACCAATGTGACTCTCATAGCAGAAACAAACTCTGTCTTGTATTCTACGTGTGATAAAGACATTTGGTATGTTGATAATGGTGCTACGAATCATATCACCAATCAAAGTAATATGTTTCAAGAATACACACCTTTTGATGATCACAGGGCCACAATAGCTAATGGAGATTCAATCCCAGCTCTAAGTCAAGGTACTCTGAAAGTGAAAGCTTGTGTAAACGAAAGAAAATAGATTTTCACCATGGCAAACGTATGGTATGTTCCAGAAATAAACAAAAATATTTTCTTTGTTTTATCCGTGCAAGATAAAACACGGATAGCCTATTTATTTCAAGTGCTGAAAAATGTGGCATAAAACTCTCCGGATAAACTATTTTTGTTGAAACAAGAAACATATGTGGAGGATTGTACAAACTGAATTTGAAATTCGTCAAACTTGAAGTTGCTGTTGATGTGAATACAGTTGGCAATGAAAACGTATTACAGCTGTACCACGAGAGACTTGGACACCAAATTAAGAAACATGAAATAGATACTCGAACGTGAACTTGGTATATATGTCAATTTGGACAGTGAATTTTGTGAAGGATTCGTTTATGGAAAAGCTCATATAATGAAGTTTGGTACCAGAGACAGAGCGGATGTTTCTTCACAACGAATACATGCTGATGTATGTGGACCTTTTTGTCCATCCAAGTCAGGTTACCGGTATTATGTCCGGTTCAAAGATGATTTCAGTAGGTTCCGTTATGTCTTCTCCATCAAAGAAAAATCGCAGAGATCAAAGCTGTGGGCTACAACGTTCAGAAATTCTTGTCAGATGGAGGTGGAGAATTCTCAAATAGAGAAATAACCGAAGTTCTCAATAACTATGGAGTACCACAAAGAATCATCAAGCCCGACACTTTTCAGCAGAATGGTTGTGCAGAGCACGATAATCGAACAGTAGTTGAAATCGCCCGAGCTTTGATGCATGCTAGAGAAGGGCGAATACGTCAAAGCTTGTGGGCTCAAATGATCAATACAGCTGTTTATATTTTGAACAAATCCGGTACATCTGGAATTGAAGATAAATCTCCCTTCGAAATATGGTTTTAAAAGAAACCAAATTTAAGGCATCTCAGAGTTATAGGTAGTTATTGCTATGCACACATACCAAAAATATATCGAAAGAAAATGGATAAAAAGGCTATTAAAGACTCATTGGATATAAGAATGATGATGGATATCGTATCTGGTGTGAAGAAACTAAGAGGCTGATACGATCTCGTGATGTAGTTTTTCACAAAGATAAACCATTGAATTGTGTTATGGCAAGAGTACTATTTACTGATAAAAATGAGACGTCAGAAGAAGACATACCAGTAAACACAGATGCTAAAAATACACGAAATATCTCCGGCTCTCAAACTGAAGAGATAGCAGATCCATTTTTAGAATATGAGGACATTATAATGAAAAGGCAGCTGAGAGATTCCATGCAAATGGGTTTACAAAAGGAAGCTGAATGTAGATGGTTATGTAGATAAATTCAAGGTCAAATTGATCATCAAAGGTTATTCACAAAGGAGAGGTGAAAACTACGATGCAACCTTCAGCTCTGTAGCAAAAGGTAGTACGATAAAAGCTGTTCTGAGTATTGCTGCTAGTAGAAAAATAACCCCATACAGTTTGATATTACTTCTGCATTTCTCTATGGCAAGCTTGACGAAGAAGTTTATATGAATCAACATGAAGGATATGAGGATGATACTAATCGAGTATGTCGACTTCGGAAAAGTTTATATGGGCTAAAGCAAGCACCAAGACGTTGGACTGAGCGATTCCATGATGTTGTGAAATAACACGTGGAAATACATTAAAATCATCTAATTTCAACCCCGAAACAAAAACTTTGTTGTGTTGTGTAATACATTGAAAAAAAATTCTTGCAAAGCTTGCAGAATGATTTCAAAATGACAGTGAAACCTGCTTCCTATTTCCTAGGATTAGAAATCAAAACTAGAAATAATGGTTCCATTCAATTGAATCAAGCAGGTCATACAAGGAAAGTATTAGAACGCTTTGGCATGCAAGATTGTAATCCCGTTTCAACATCGATTGAAAAGATTGTATTCAATCAGAGAACGAATCCGAAATGGATTTGAATACAACTTTTCCATACAGAGAGGCGGTTGGAGCTGTTATGTATCTAATGACAGGTGCAAAACCAGACGTTGCTTATGCAATCAGTGTTCAGTATCCAAGTAAAATGAATACTTCGATACCTCAAAGGAACAACAGATTACGGTACACCGTACAAAACAACCATGGCGTAGATGGAACGACAGGACGTTCAACAACAGGTGTTATTTGTATGTATGCTGGCGGTGCGATATCTTGGCTCAGTCAACGACAAACCTCAGTAGCTATTTCTTCAACGGATGCTGAGACAGTAGCTGCAAGTGAAGCTTTCCATTAACTGGTTTGGTTGAAACAGCTATATGAAGAATTTTTGGATATGGAATGTAATCCAGTATTGATGGTCGGTAACGAAGCTGCAATACGCTTGGCCCAAAATCCGGAATATCACAGATGTACCAAACATATTCATATGTGACATTTATTTGTAAGGGAACTGGTCTTGAATGGTTCTATTTCAATGAAAAAAAAGGATCAGAACACCAAGTAGCAGATGCACTTACTAAACCGCTGTTCAAGCCTAGACTGAATATTTCACGACAAACAATGGGAGTGAACAAATTATTCGATAAGAGAGGGTGTTGAAAAACCAATTTCCATAATATTTTAATTTGTTTTCGTTCACATTGTATATGTTTATAGGTAGTTGAGAGATTAATTTTGACATAATAAACGTGTGAGTTGAGTTGTCTAAAATTAATACATTCGTTCAAGAGTTCACTTGAGATATTTCCTCTACTTCAACATCTTAGACGTATTGGTGAGGAGGACCAATACTAAATGGGAAACGTTTGTATACCGAAAACCCACTCACACGGGACAGTATCTGAACCAGGAATCCAACTACCATCAATCGACTAAGAGAGGAATCATCAATTCTCTAGTAAACCGTGCTTTCGGGAACTGTAATATGAGGGAAGGTGTCAAAGAAGAACTAGGCTAGGTAGGTCGGTAGCCAATCGGTTCGGCGTGGATGCTTTGTTCACTCACTAGAATTGACTGCCGTGTTGGTCGGTGGTTCAAGCCCTAGTCTGAACGATCGATCTTCACTTGCTATTTTTTTTGCTCAATATGATATGAGACATCTAAATGTTTTGAGGGAATACTTGGCATCTGTAGTTCACTATATACAACTACAGTTCATTTTTGATATGAATGAAACGCTGCTATACATTTCTTTTATCAATTTTTTTTTCTGGGATTTCAAATCATATCATACTATATCAGACAATGAAAGTCCAAATTAATGGAATCCAAGTTAATTCCGTATAATTCAATGGTCAAATGGAAGTAGTTATTTTGAAAGATCATTTGCTTTCGTGTTCGTGTTCATGTGAAAGTAGTTGTTTCGGTTTTTTTCCAGTTTTTATCTGAAAATAAATTTCATGCATGACCTACACATTTCTGTGAATAATTTAGTTTGTAGTTGTATAAAGATGGAGAAGTACCTATCCAAATAAGAAATATTTTTGTTGTAATAACAATAACATTGGTTGATTCTTGTCACTCAAATAAATATTGTAGTTTCAACATAAATCGTCGTCATATCAAAGACACCGCACCCTTGACGGTATTACACTAGAGCTTGTGCTCGTAAGAAATAGTTTCTCTTAAAATTTTCGTCAATCATTTTTTCCAGGTCAATTATTCAAAGAAAGAAATTCGGCAGAAAATTATAGTGCCAATCGCCTCACAAGAGAATTATTTTAGTTTCCGAAATATGTTGCTGCCAAAAACGGTTTGATCTTTGAACCCTCCCTTTTCGAGAAAAATACATTTTTCTCCCGTCAAATTCGATATAATAGCCGACCGCTTCTTTTCACAACGTTGATTATGCGCTTCACCAAAGCAGAGCATCGTTCACAATTTCCCCTCTTTTCAGAGAAAATCTTAACCCACCTAAATAAATAGGATATTTGTTGTCGAGTTTCATTATAGTGCAAGTGTTTTTATCCGTTTCTACAACCCCGGAAGGCATGGGGAGATAATTTGGAAAGCTCGCGGTGCAGAAACTATAGAAATATACGGGCTGCGAGTTCGCAGTTCGGTCTTTCAGCGAATAAATACGAGCGGCAGGAAAGAGATCCCTTTAAATCCACTCCTTTTGCATTATCGAGTAGTGGCGGCAGTATGGAGAAGATAAATCAATGGGAGGATGGCACAAAATGATACTAGATTTGTTTGAATTGAGTCGTGTATTTTTGCATATTTTTACACACTTTGTTATATTATGAGAACCTCATTGTGCCATAATTTCTGATTCCTGAAAAAATGTCATTGGGAAAATGTACCAGAAGTATATAGTGGAGTATAGGTTGACTTACTATTCAGAAATTAATTTATATTATCTCCTGATGACGCGATTTCATTTATTGGATACATAATATCTATAAATCCAAATACCTGTGAGTATCTGGTATGTAGGAGAAATATTTTTGTTATTTCACCTTCTCCTATATTGATTAGTTTTTTGTATAGTCGAAGTAATCGATATTGTGCACTTCTTAAGTTGGCGGCACTCTCTAAGGCCAAAAAAAATCAATACTTAGAAATGAACCGGCAGCGAACTAATCCACGTGAACTGCAGACTTGGCGGTTCGTATTAGATAATTTTTACTGAATGAGCTTTATGATTGGCTGAAGAGTAATATAATAAAATTTGAGTTCATGTTACGGTGACAAATAGAAATCGGGAAATGCGGGGATGGTTATAGCCGTCGTGTCATCAATGTTCAGTTCAGGAAGTGATCGCGATTTGAGTGTTGAAATTCGATATTGGTGCAGCTATAATTACTTAAAATTTTTGTTATCTGTTTAAAATGTGACGTCCTTGGACAAGTTCTAATAGTAATAACGAGTGTGATAACAATGCAGACTTTTTCCAGTGTAGTGATTCCAATAGCGATGATGAACAATGCGAAAAAGAGATTCTAGTGAATAAGATTCGGATCCATTTGAATATTGAAACACAGAGAGAGAATACTTTCGGACATAACGTGAACTGCTGTGACAAAACTATTCAGAATTGGATAGAGGAACTAGGATTCAGATTTGAAATAATGAACAAACATCAAGCAATTATGAAAAGCAGAAGAATAGTGATATTGCGTAACAAATACTTGTAACGAATAACTAAATATAGACAAGAACAACAGCAAATTTTCTATTACAAGCAAGATATATTCTATTACGAAAAAAAATCTGTTCTGTTTAAAATTTCCGTTAATCAGAAACAAGCAACATCAGATTTGACCAGTTCCTTTCTCAACTGTACGTAACATAATCAAAAACAAACCTTGTGAACCCAAGACGCGATGTGATACAGCATTACCAAAACCTTCAGATGTTCATCTAATAAAATCATTAAAAATACATTATACGACTGTTAAAAAAGCAATGAGATTCCTACAACTGAAATCATAAGAAAGATATTGAATACTTCCGGCCATAACGTGAGCTGCTGTGACAAAACTCTTCAGAAATGGATTAAAAAACTAGGATTCAGATTCAAAATGATAAGCAAACTTCAAGCAGTTACAAAAAACAGAAGAATAGTGGAATTGCATAACAAATACTTGAAACAAATAACTAATAATAGACAAGAACAACGGCAAATTTTCTATTTATATGAAACTTGGTATGACACGACACAGTTACGAAAGGGTAGACTGATGGTTTGAGAATGACTTCATGACTGCAATTGCGGAGGAAGTAAAGAAAAGGTTCAGAATTCTTTCAAATTGTTGTCAATTTGGTTTTTTACCAGGAGAATCAATTTACTGACTCCTTTGTAACGAAAAATATTTTAAAACTCAATTTATTTATTTGTTGAAAAATATTCGGTTTGTAATTCAGATGATTGTGGAATGAGTACATCACACAGAAATCATTATTGAAGAAAAGTATATATTATGTTCTCGAGCATAACGCATAACCCACTTGGTAGAAAACATATATTTTCACTATTTTCTTTTGAAAAAGGAAACACTGATTTTCTTTCGTGGAAAGTATGAAAATATGGATATAAAATATTCATTCACAATAGACAGAGGGATGAAGTGATTCGGAAGACTCATTTTGTGGAATGCCATCAAGGACGTATGATTAATAATAATCAAATAACGAATATGGTGAATGCTTCCAGCAGATTTATCATTCTTATATGAAAGTTCGGCGAAGGCACCGGGTGACCGGTTCAGTTGAAACAGCAACACATGAAAACAGGAGGGCTTTTTGTTCTAGTTTGTGTCTGAAAGTAACTGCTTCGCTTTTAGAAAACAAGTTTCTCAGTTGGGACAATAGCCGGTTGAGTTAGCGTGGGTGGTTTGCTCCCCTCACTCAATAGATCGATGTGTGAACCGATGGTTCGAATCGAGATGCCAGACGATCGAACTTCATTTCTTGTCATCCAACCCGTGATAAGAATCGCACGTTGAAGCGCGAAACCTCGTTAATCCTTAGCTTGCACAAGTTTCGACTACTGAGAGTTATCGTTCTTAAGGAGGTGACATCTGGTCAACGGAAAAAAGATTTCAATAGATTTCTCCAAGTTTCAAACAAACCTAGGTTTTCACTGGATTGAAGAAAATGTACCATGATCCGAAATCTTAGAAAGGCACAATCTTCACTCAAAAATTCAAGCCATGATAGCAGAGCACACACTCAGTATCTGTCCCCCGCGAACTGGATCAAATTTTCAGCGTTTGACAGAGTCCTACAAGTTAAGCCTTCATGGGCTTATTCTATGAATTCCAGTCCATGGTCCATTTTTTATTTACGGACAATGACATTCAATTTCAACACTCTGTATCTCCGAAAAGAAGCATTTCCAAACATGAGTTTATAAAGACTTTTTCTTTTAATCGTCTCAGGAATACGCCAGTTGAATATTTTAACGTACTTTTGTTACAACCTGTATACTTACTGATTTATCAAAATTGTAATTTATATAACTTAATCCAATAAACAATTCATTTCAAAATATTTGGTTTTCAAAACTTCTGCCTTTTTTATAAAGATGAGTTGTATCAATATCAGAATGGGATAGGACATATTTACAATTACTTTGGGGTTGTTTTCGTACCATTTGTATCAGAGCAGCAATTTTTTGGGACAAACATAATAACCTGTCCCTTCTGTATTTGTCTCGGATAATTTCTAATTTCATCAGTTCGTGAAAAAGTGAAGCTATCAGAAAACCGATGAAAAAAACGGCCTTTGCACGAAGTTTTCTGAATTTCTGTTGAGAACAATTTTCAGATAATCCTGGACAGAGAGAATTGAAATGTTTTGAAATCAAATTACACACGCACTGGAACGGGATTATCTCGAATCCCCGAAAGGAATATTTCCCATCGCATATATGAATGAAATTACTCGACAGAATAGAATTCTTCCAATTCTATCCAACGAAGCTTTTTATACATTTTGAAACGGACCCAGACAACCAGAATTCCATTTAAAGTTGGCAAAATAGCACTGGCATATCGACTGGACCGTTCGAGCACTGTCTAATTTTCTTGTCTGGCCAAACAAATGACGTCCGCATGAATAATGTTTTTCTGGAAAGCGTCCGATACAAAGTGGAACTCCGAGAAAAACCAGTCTGGTGTGCGGCGTAGTGCAATGTTGTTTTTTCTTTTCGTCCACTTTTCCAAACCGGAGCGACACAAAGACATCAAAGAGAAATGGGAATTGATGTTTGATGCGTACGTAATGTTTCAGTGCATTCTCATGGAATACGGACTGTAGAAAGAACATTATAAAACTGTGTAATAGGTCTAAATGCAGCTTGGGCGGAAATATACGAAGGATGGATCTGTTACACTTATATTGACTCTGTTTTGACTGAGTTGATCTTTGTTTTTTGCAAAAATAGTAGTGGCGAAAAAGTTTAGACCATTTGAGGAGGATACATTGAAGCAAGAAAAGTACTCAACAGCTTATCCTGAGATGATGCAATGTTCAAATTGAAATGAGTATCTTCTAGGAGAGATTAGTTTTTTGAAAAAGCTTTGTGACTTGAACTCCTTTCTCCATCTTTCTACAAAACATTGTAGGAAACTCCCAAAAAAATATAAAAAAAAATATGTTTGAAATTTATTTTTTTCGTTAACAAGCTATCGCATCCCTACGAACGACAACCCTCAGAAGTTGATACTTGTGCGAGTTAAGAACTAACGAGGACTTACCTTCTAACGTGTGATTCCTAACACGGGTTGGACGATAGCAAGTGAACATCGACTGTTCAACCTGGAGCTTGAACCACCGACTCACACATCGGCCGATTGACTGAGTGAACAAAGCACCCACATCGAATAGCCCACTAACGACCGAAGGAGAAAGAAAGCAGTTTAATTCAAAATGAATTCTTTCCGAATATGTGTTGTACCAAACTTTCACTCAAAAGAGAAATTTTCAAAAATTTATCTAAATGGTACAATGCAGACGGCAGCTCTTCGTCGGTAGGCACTATGGGTTCGTTGGCACTATGGGTCGAGTAAAATTTCAGTAATTTAAAGGTCAAAGGAAAATGAGAGGGGCGCCACTACAAATTTTCATAATATCTAGTCAAAGAGTACTTACTTGGAAAGTTG